>CAUYSK010003100.1:0-36381 GCA_963575035.1 Avahi laniger
TTTTTAGTTGTCCAATTAATTTCTTTCTATTTTTAGTAGAGACGGGGTCTCGCTCTTGCTCAGGCTGATTTCGAACTCCTGAGCTGAAACAATACTCCCACCTCGGCCTCCCAGAGAGCTAGGATTACAGGCGTGAGCCACCGCGCCGGTCTGTCACACTTTCTTTATCTGTTCATCTGATGATGGACACCTAGGTTGCTTCTGTGTCTTAGCTATTGTGACTAATAAATAATGCATTGTATATTTAAAAATTGCTAAAGAAGTAGATTTTAAATGTTTTTACTAAAAAAATAAGTATACAAGGTGATGGATTTGTTAATGAGCTTTATTTAATCATTCCACAATATAAACACATAGCAGAACATCACATCGTACTCCATAAGTAATATATATTTGCCAATTAAAAATAAAATAAATTTTAAAGAACGAAAAAGAAAAAAGTGTCCTTTGCTTTCAGTTAGCTCAGAATCAAGGGTAAGCAAATAATCATAGTGCTTTATAAATAAGTGCTTTATAAAGATATGTCCTTGGCTCTACAGAAGTATATAAGCAGGGATAATGAGTGTGGGAAATAGGTGAGAGGCTGAGACTAGTTGTGGAATATTTCACCTAGGAAGTGAAGTTCATCTTCAGTCTTGAGGGGAGGAGTCAGAGTTTGTCAGGTCAATCTAATTATTCAGATTCTGACGAGGCTGATAAAGGTGTATATTACAAGAAGGTTGGTTTAGGGGACAAAGCCCTAGCTAACATTTTATTAAGCTCTGTAACTTTTAACCATCTGGTTTCCTTGTCCACGTCTTTACAACACATTAGAAGAACTTCCCATGTTCTGACAATCCTTTTATGCCTCTTAGTGAGCTCTCCCATTGGCCAAGAAGTTATTTCAAACACCTAGCTCCTTAAACTTCTTTCATTCTTTCTGTTCTGACTATCTATTGCCATGTAATAAACTGCCCTAAGACTTAGTGGTGAAACATAGTGATCATTTTATTATCACAGGTTCTGAGTGTCAGGAATTCAGATGGAACATATTGCTGTTCTAGTGTCTGGGGCCTCAGCTGGGAATACTGAAATGGCTGTGGGAGATACGAATGGCTGGGAACTGGAATCCTCTGGAGTCTTCTTCACTCACATGTCTGACACCTAGACGGTGATGAAGTGAAAGCTAGGCTCAGCTGGGACTGGTGACTGAGCCATTTTTATGTGGCTTCCAAGTGGCTTGGGCTTCTCACATCAGGGCCACAGGGTTCCACAAGGGAGGTGTCTGGAGAGCCAGGGTTCTAAGAATATCAGGCAGGATCTATTTAGCCTTTCTGACCTCCGCAGTTGTCCACTGTCACTTCTGCGTTCTACTGGTTATAAATGAATCTCTAAGTCCAGCTCATATTCAAGGGGAGGGAAATTAGTCTCTATCTCTTGGTGTGGTTGTGGCAAGTCACTTTGTAGAAGAGCATATGGAATGGCAGTTATCGTGGCCATTTGAAAGTACAGTCTGTCACATTATCCCCCAATCTTCAAAATTCGTGTATCTTGGTTCCTGCTGAATATTGGTACTTGAATATCCCCCAGTTGCTTAAAATAAAACATGACCATTACCTCTTCTTCACCCTGCCACTCTGCCACATCTCCTTTTCTTGCTAACACCTCCCTTCCCCACCCCCTATATTAATGAGTTAGTTCCATTGTTCTTCCTTGTCCATGGAATTTACATTTACTCCTCCCTACAGTCGCAGCTTTAGTTCAAACCATTATCTCTTCCCTAGATTACTGTAATTCTTTTTAACTCCTCTATACTTATTTAATTCTTAACTATATGAAATGTGATTCTAAAGTCACATGAGTCACTTTAAAAAAGTAAACCGAGGAAAATTTGTACATCAAAAGGGATGTTATTTTTCAGAGTAATCTCTTACATTTACACAATGTTTTATAAACATTTTATTTAAAAGTGCTTTTACATATATTGTCATAGTTGATTCAAGTCACCATTCTTAATTATAATTGCTCCTATATCTTTATATAGAGTAACAGGCTTCTTTGGGAATCTGAGTGCTATGTACTCTTTTCCTAGAACAGTGCTTGCATGCATATAATTTGAGATGGATCAAGGAGTATTGAAGTTAAGGACTTTTGTTTGAGGTCACATACTGTTCTTCAGACTTGGCTCTAAGCCATTTGTGATTGATTGGTGGTTGACTTGATCCCTTCTGTGAGATGGTTATTTAAAAGGAGACAGATAGGAAAGAAGTGAAAAAGATGAATTCCACAAATATTTTTGAATACTAGCAGTATTGTGATAATTGATACATAGACTGCCACAGTTAATGCTTTGAAGGAGACAACACTTTGGATGTATAAATTCTAATGTGTTTATTAAAAACTATCAATTTGACATTGAGGTCTTTCCTCAGATTACCAGTTTAGTTTACATTGAGTAGCTGCTGTTGCTTCGTGAATAATACTATATATAAAACAAAATTGATTTCATGAGAGGTAGAGACAAATTATTCATAGTATATAGATAATAGAATTTGTTGAATCCATGTAAGTATTATTTTGAAGTTTATATTTGTACTGTCAAAGGGGAAAAAAAGAACTGCTAATCAAGTTGATAGTAAAAATAATATTATGAGAGGGAATATTTAATATACTTAGGAGATCAGGTGTAACTTGCACATAGTCAGTTTTTTATTTTTTTATTTTTAAGCGTCAGGGTCTCACTCTGTCACCCAGGCTGGAATGTGGTGGCCGAATTATAGCTCATTGTAACCTCAAACTCCTGCACTCAAGTGATCTCCCACTTCAGCCTCCTGAGTAGCTAAGACTACATACAGGTGCATGCCACCATGCCCAGCTAATACTTTAAAAATTTTTTTATAGAGACAAGATCTTGTTATGTTGTCCAGGCTGATCTCAAACTCCTACTCTCAAGTGATCCTCCTGCCTCAGCCTCCCAAAGTGCTGGGATTACAGGTGTTTTTTTGTTTTGTTTTTTTCATCATTCTTTCCAGTTCATTAAATGAGTCCTGTGCATTATAAATAAACAGTGTTGACTTGATTTAAAAATATTAAGTGGAACATTTCAGAAATAATTTATACCGTAAGTTTTAAATTTTGTCCATTCTTAGTAGTATGATAAAGTCTTGTCCTGTCCTGCCTGGGGCATGAATCACTCCCCGTCCAGAGTCTCCACCCTCTCTGTAGCTACCGACCCCTCAGTCACTTAGTATTCCTCTCAGTTATCAGATCAACTGCTGTGGTATCGCAGTGCTTGTGTTCAGTCACCCTTATTTTACCCAATAATTGCCCCAAAGTGCAAGGATAGTGATGCTGGCAATTCGGATATGCCAAACAGAAGCTGTAAAGTGCTTCCTTTAAGTAAAAGCGGGAAAGTTCTCAATAAGGATTGAAAAAAAGTTGTATGCTGAGGTTGCTAAGATCTATGGTAAGAACAAATCTTCTATCTGTGAAATTGTGAAGAAGAAAAAAGAAATTCATGCTGGTTTTGCTGTTGAACCTCAAACTGCAAAAATTATGGCCCCAGTGCATGATAAGTGTTTAGTTAAAATGGCAAAGGAATTACATCTATGTGTGGAACACATGAACAGAAACATATTCCAACTGACAGCATTTGGATTTGATACTATCCAAGGTTTCAGGCATCCACTGGGGGTCTTGGGCACATCTGCGCAGATAAGGGGAGACTACTGTAATGTATTTACCCTGATAGTTGTAGAATGAGTTTTTCAGTTTGCCTGTACTAGTTAATAGAAGTTTGCTGAAATATAGCAGAGTGCAGTGGGTAATGCACTAGTTTAAGACTAAAGAAACTAGTTTCTGCATCACCATTTACCAGCTATCTGACCTTAGAACCAGCCATCATTTAATCTGATCCTTAGTTTCCTCATCTGTAAAATGAGGAATTTTCCTGTGAGAATAAAATTAGGTAATGCATAGAAAAATGTTTTAAACTGTATTGCTGCACAAATATAAAGTAATATTGCATATACTTTATATTTTCAGCTTGTTTTAAAATACTGTGGTTTATTATATTGTTACTTTCAGTATTTTGATAAATATTCCATCTACCTTCCTCTGTTGCCCCTTGTCCTTTTCATCTTGTTTCCTTTCTCTTTTCTTTTTTTTTAAAATAGATAACAAATATTTGTTTCTCACAGTGCTGGGGGCTAGAAAGTCCAAGATCAAAGCATCAACAGATTCAATGTCTGGTGAGGGCTCACTTTCTGGTTCGTAGAGGGTTCCTTCTTGCTGTGTCCTCAAACATTGGAAGGGGCAAGGCAGTACTCTGGGGTCTTATTTTTGGTTTTTGGAGGAGGACAATGGGGGAATGTGTACAGGTTTTATTTTAGTTCATTTTTTTAATTGGCAAATAATAATTGTATATTCATGGGGTGCATAATGATGTTTCAATATGTATGATATGTGGTGATCAGATCAAGGTAATTAGTCTATCCATCATCTCAAATACTGTTTTTTTGAATTGGGAACATTTCAGTATCTTCCTTCTGTCAATTTGAGATATACTATTGTTAACTCTAGTCATCTTACAGTGGTAGAGAACACTAAAACTTATACCTCCTATCTAGCTGTAATTTTACATCCTTTAACAAATCTCTCCGTATCCCTCTCTTCCTCCTACCTGTCCTAGCCTCTGGTATCCTTTGTTCTACTATTTACTTCTATGAGATCAACTTTTTTTTTTAGTTTCTGCATATGAGTGAAAATGTGTGGTGTTTAACTTTCTCTGCCTGGCTTATTTCACTTAATATAAATGTCCTCCTGTTCCATCCATGTTGCCGTGAATGACAGGATTTCATTCTTTTTTATGACTGAATAGTAGTCCTTGGTGTATATATACCACATTTTCTTTATCCATTCATCTGGACACCAAGGTTGATTCCATATCTTTGCTATTATGAATAAACATGGGGGTCTGATAAAATGATTTCCTTTCCTTTGGATATATTTCCAGGAGTGGGATTACTGGTAGTTCTTTTTGTTGTTTTTAGAGGGACCTCCATACTGTTCTCTATAGCGGCTATACTAGTTTACATTCCCACCAACAGTGTATAAGAGTTCCTTTTTCTCCGCGTTCTTGCCAGCATTTGTTATTTTTTTGTCTTCTTGATAATAGCTGTCCTAACTGGGGTGAGATGATACCTCATTGTAGTTTTGATTTGCATTTCCCTGATGATTAGTGATGTTTAACATTTTTTTCATTAATTTGTTGGCCATTTCTATGTCCTTTTTTTTTTTTTTTTTTTTTGGTGAAACATCTGTTTAGATCCTTTGTCCATTTTTTAAATTAGATTTTTTTTCCTATTGAAATGTTTGAGTGTCTTGTGTATTCTGGATATTAATCCCTTGTGGGATGAGAAGTTTGCAATTTTCTCACATTCTGTAGATTGTCCTTTCACTCTGTTGATTGATTCCTTTGCTGTACAGAAGCTTTTTAGTTTGATATAATCCCTTTTGTTTATTTTTGCTTTTGTTGCCTGTGCTTTTTAGGTCTTAGTCATATAATCTTTTCCCAGACCAATGTCCTAAAGAATTTCCCGATATTTTCTTCTAGTAGTTTTATTGTTTTGGGTCTTACATTTAGGTCTTTGATCCATTTGAGTTGATTTTTGTGTAGAATGAGAGGTGGGGGTCTAGTTTCATTTTTCTGCGTATGGATATCCAGTTTTCCCAGCACCATTTATTGAGGAGACTGTCCTTTCCCCAATGCGTGTTCTTGACAACATTGTCAAAAATCAGTTGGCTGTAGATATGTAGATTAATTTCTGGGTTCTCTCTTCTGTTGGTGCGTCTGTTTTTTAGGAAAAGCCAGTACCATACTTTTTTAATTACCACAGCTTTATAGTGTATTTTGAGATCTGGTAGTGTAATAACCTCCAGACCTGTTCTTTTTATTCAATATTTCTTTGGCTATCTGGGATCTTTTGTGATTCCATACTAATTTTAGGATTTTTTTTCTATTTCTGTGAGGGCTATCATTGGTATTTTGATAGGGATTGTATTAAATCTGTAGATTGCTTTGAGTAGTATTGTCATTTTAACTGTTAATTTTTCCAACTCATGAGCATGGAATGTCTTTCCATTTATTTGTATTCTTTTAAATTTCTTTCATCAATATTTCATAATTTTCCTTGTGGAAGTCTTTCACTTTCTTGGTTAAATTGATTCCTAGACTTTTGGGGTTTTTTTTTGTTTTTTTTTTTTGTAGCTATTGTAAATGGGATTGCCTTCTTGATTTGTTTTTCAGCTATTATCGTATAGAAATGCTACTGGTTTTTTGTATATTGATTTTATATCCTGTGACTTGACTGAATTTATCAGTTTATGAGTTTTTTTGGTAGAGTCTTTAGGTTTTTCTAAATATAAGATCATGTCATCTGCAAAGAGGGACAATTTGACTTCCTCCTTTTCAATTTGGATGGCCTTTATTTCTTTCTCTTGCCTAATTGATCTGGCTAAGACTTCCAGTGCTATTTTGAATAAAAGTGATGAGAGTGGGCATCCTTCTCTCGTTCTAATTCTTAAATGAAAAGCTTTTAGCTGTTCCCCATTTAATAAGATGTTAACTGTGGATTTGTCATATGTGGGCTTTATTATGTTGAGGTACTTTCCTTCTAATAAGAGTTTTTATCATGAAGGGATACTGAATTTTATCAAAAGTGTTTTCTGAATCTGTTGAGATGATCATATGGTTTTTGTCCTTTATTCTGTTGATACGATATAGAACATTTATTGATTTGAGTATGTTGAACCATCCTTGCATTCCTGGGATAAATCCCACTTGATCATGTTGTATTATCTTTTTGATGTGTTGGATTAGGTTTCCTGATATTTTGTTGAGGATTTTTGTATCTATGTTTATCAGGTATATTGGCCTTTAGTTTTTTTTGCTGTTGCATCGTTGTCTAGTTTTGGTATTGAGGTTATGCTTGCCTCATAGAATGGGTTAGGAAGAATTCCCTCTGCTTCAGTATTTTGGAATAGTTAAAGAAGAATTGATATTCTTCTTTAAAAGTTTTGTAGAATCCAGCAGTAAAGCCATCTGGTCCTAGACTTTTTGTTGTTGGAAGACTTTTTATTACTGATTCAATCTCATTTGTTGTTTTTATTCAGGTTTTCTGTTTCTTCTTGGTTCAATCTGGGTAGGTTGTATGTGTCTAGGAATTTATCCATTTCCTCTAGGTTTTCAAATTTATTGGCATATAGTTGTTCATAGTAGTCTTTAATGATCCTTTGTATGTCTGTAGTATCCATTAGGATGTCTCTTTTTTCATTGTTTATTTTATTTGGGTCTTCTTTCTCTTTTGATAGTGTAACTAATGGTTTGTTGATTTTTGTTTATCTTTTCAAAAACCAACTTTTTGTCCCACTGATCTTTTATATATTTTTTTTTTAGTCTCAGTATCATTTATTTCTGCTTTAATCTTTATCATTTCTTCTGCTAATTTTGGATTTGGCTTGTTTTTGCTTTTCTAGTTCCTTGAGATGCATCATTAGGTCATTTATTTGAAATCTTTCCTTTTTTTTGTTGTAGGCATTATTGCTATAAATAATATATTTGCTTTATATATTTTGGTGTTCTGGCATTGGATGCACATATATTTACAATTATTGTATTCTATTTCTGAATTGATCCCTTTATTATTACATAATGTCCTTATTTGTTTCTTTTTATGGCTTTTAACTTGAAGTATATTTTGTCTGATATAAGTATACCTACTCCTACTCACTTATGGTTTCCGTTTGCATAGAATATCTTTTTCCATTCCTTCACTTTCAGTCTGTGTGTCTTTATAGCTGAGGTGAGTTTGTCATAGGTAGCATATAAGTGAGTTCTTTGTAAAAATCCATTCAGCCTGTCTATATTTTTTAAATGGCAAATTTAATCCATTTTACAATCAAGGTTATTATTGACAGGTGAGGACCTGCTCTTGTCATTTTATTGATTTCTGGTTGTTTATTATATCCTTTGTTCTTTACTTCCTCTCTTCTTATTTATTTTTGCAGTTGGGTGGTTTTTCATAGTGACAAGGTTTGATTCTCTTTCTCCTTTTTGTTTTAGCTCTATCAGTGAGTTTCATGGTTTTACATGTTTTCATGATAGTAGTTACCCTCTTTTCACTTCCAGATATAAGACTTTCATGAGCATTTCTTATAAGACTGGTCTAAGGATGATAAATTTCCTCAGTTTTTGCTTATCTGTGAAAGGTTTTATTTCTTCTTAATTTCTAAAGAATAACTTTGCCGGGTGAAATATTCTTGGCTACCAGGTTTCTTTTTTTGTTTTTTATTTTGAGACAGAGTCTCACTGTGTTGCCCAGGCTAGAGTGCTGTGGCATCATCCTGGCTCACAGCAACCTCAAACTCCTGGGCTCAAGCGATCCATCTGCCTCAGCCTGCCGAGTAGCTGGGACTACAGGCATGCGCCACCATGCCTGGCTAATTTTTTCTATATATTTTTAGCTGTCCAATTAATTTCTTTCTATCTTTAGTAGAGACGGGGTCTCGTTCTTGCTCAGGCTGGTCTCGAACTCCTGAGCTGAAATGATCCTCCCACCTCAGCCTCCCAGAGTGCTAGGATTACAGGCGTGAGCCACCACGCCCGGCCTCAGGTTTTTATTTGTTTATTTGTTTGTTTTTCCTTCCAGTATTTTGACTATATTATTCCATTCTCTCCTGGCCTGTAAGGGTTCTGCTGAGAAATCTGCTTTTAGTTGAATGAGGATTCCCTTATATGTGACTTGACACTTCTCTCTTGCTGCTTTTTAAAATTCTTTATTTATCTTTGACTTTTGACAATTTGACTATAACATGCCTTGGCAAGGACCTGTTCGGGTTGAATTTATTTGGGGTTCTTTGAGCTTCCTGGACCTGGCTGTCCATCTCTCTCCTAAGACTTGAGGAAGTTTTCTGCTATTATGTTATTAAATATATTTTCCTCCCCTTTTCTCTTCTCTTCTCCTTCTAGAACACCCATAATACAAATGTTTGTTCTCTTAATGGTGTCCCATAAATTCTATAGGCTTTTCTTCATTTTTTTTCTTTTTTCTTTTTCTTTGTCTGTCTTTGTTTTTTCAAAAGACCTGTCTTTAAGTTCAGAAATGCTTTCTTCTGCTTGGTCTAGTCTGTTGTTGAAGCTTTCAGTAATTTTTCATTTCATTCATTAAATTCTAAAGCTGTCGGATTTCTGTTTGGTTCTTTTTTGTAATATCTATCTCTTGTTAAATTTCTCATACAAATCATGAATTGTTTTCGTGATTTCATTAAATTGTCTATCTGTATTCTCCTGTGTTTCACTAAGTTTTCTTAAGATTATTGTTTAGAATTCTTTTTCTGGCATTTCATGTATTTCCTTAAGGTTGGAGGCTGTTACTGGAAAATTATTGTTTTCCTTAGGAAGTAACATGTTTCCTTGCTTTTTCATGGTTGACATGTCCCATCTCTGCTTTGATTTATACACATCTGGTGGAAAGTCTCCTCATCCAATTTTATGGTGTAGGGAAAGACTTATTGATATGAATGAGTCTTGGAGGGTCAATTTGGTGGGGTAAGTTGGCCTTCGTGCTAGGTGGACTCAGTAGTGTAGTCTCCATGTAGTTTCTTTAGCTATAATCCATGCTAATGGCCTGAGTTTCTCAGTGGCCTAGGCTGAGAATTTGTGGCAGTGGTGGTGCAGCTTTGCCACGGGTGCACTCACCAGGCTGTTCCTCAGGTCAGGGTGCATGCATGCACATGGCGGGTCTGCCAACTTGGGGTCTGGCTTGTTGGGTTGTGGCCACAGGCCTCTTAATCTGGCCAGGAGCATGGACTCCTGGTTGCTCAGCCAGCCTGGGGTTGTGCTCACCACGAGCAGCTTGTGGGGCTATTTTTCAGGCCTGGTATGCAGACACAGCTGCTGAGCTGGCCCAAGGGGTATGTCTGCTGAGGGCTTCCCATAGGACTGTTTCTCAGACCCGGGATATAACTGCACAACTGCTTGATTGACCTGGGGACATGTTTTCCAGGGGCAACCTATAGGGCTATTTCTCAGGCCCAGGACACAGTTACACGGCTTCTTGGCCGAGAATGGCCCACAGGACTGTTTCTCCTGCTTCAGATGTGGGCACACAGCTTCTCAGCAAGCCTGGGAACATGTCTGCCGGGGGTGGCCCGTGGGGCTACTTCTCATTAGTATTTTAAATATCTGCAGATAATATTTTTATACTATCCCTCTTCCACTCCTACCACTGAGAAAATGAAAAGGACTTTGGTTCACAGAGAACTAGACAGAAATACTGAATATCAAGTGCCTGGAACACAGTGGGTAATGAATAAATTGTATGTATTATGTGAATAAATTGTGTAAATTGTATAGCAAAGAGATTTGACAAAGTCACTTTATAAAGGGTTTAATATAGTCTCTGGTTCATAGAAAGTGCTTAGTAAGTGATATTTTAAAATAATTATTAAATTTATAGACCAGTAGTTGTTTATAATACCCAAATTTAACACATTTTGTTTAATATTCTTAGATACACATATATAGTAGAGTGGTTAATGATCCAAGATCTGGAATTAGATTACCTAGTATTGAAATGTGATTAGCCATACACCAAGCCATGCAGCCCTCAAACAAGTTATTTAACTTTTCTGCCTCAATTTTCCAATCTTTAAAATTTAGATATGATAATACATACCTTATAGGGTTGTTGTGAGGCTTAAATATGTTAGTTACATGTAAAGTGTAATAGTCTACATGTAAAGTTAGTACATGTGAAGTGTAATGGTGCTTGGCTCATGTTATATTTGAAGGCCTTTCTTCTAAATTTCAAGCAGGTTTAGTTGATTAACCAGGTTCCCCAATATATCAAATTTAAGGGTCTTCTATTACAGGTATGATTTGTCTAATAGATCTCATACCCTATAGTATAAATAGTGAAAAGAAAAATTTCACATTAAATTGAGCATCTGTATTTTATACAGCTTTGTATAATCATAAATAGAAAAATTGGTTAAATATCAACACATGTAAACATATTCAAGAAGTTCTGGTCTGATAATCTCTCTATGATAGTCACAAGGGGTTGCATTCAGGTGGTTTTTTTTCCTCACCCAACATATGCCTTATATTTTGTGACTTAAGTGTAGCATACACAATATTATGTTCTAATATTAATGCTTCTATTTAATGTAAATAGTTACTTGACACAAAAGGAACTACTTTGAGAAAAGGAAGTGCTTTGGGAATTAGTAGTTTGTAATTTCATATATCTTTATGGTTGTTAATGTACATTCTTCGTATGGTTTTATAATATTTGTGTAAATTTAAAAAATTAGATGAAACAAATTTAGCACCTAATTTTCTGTTGAATTTGCATTCTTCCCAACTTTTTGTAACAGGTCCAAATGCATTTATAAAACTATAGTCAAATTACTTAATGATTTTTCCCTTGTCAAGTATTCTAATATATGCTTCTTTTTTTTTCCTTCAGAGGAAATAAAAGCGGAAACTGAAAAACAGAGGTTTGTGGGATTTCTTGTCTTTAGTAAAAATAACATGCAAACTTGTCAGTCTTAGGCAAAATACTAATACAATCATCTGTATTTTAGTGTGGCAAATTTTTGGTGTGTGATTTGTAGTAAAATTAAATTAAAAAATGTTCTTTAAGAAACATAATTGTAAGATTTATAAATGCAAAAAGATTTCATATAAATAAGTATTTAAAGGTATTCCTGAAATACCATGAAATAGCCTTTAAAGTCTTAAAGACTTTGATTCATATTTAGAAAAATTACCAGGTTTCTTTGATAATGTTAGCCTGTTTAGGACAATATCGAGTAACTTAAAAAATGTAGTTTGATTTAAGAACAAGTAGAAAGCCCATTGATTTTTAAGGTATTGTGATACCAAATTTATTAAGTGGTGATAAAATATTTCTGTAATAGAAACACCTTGAGGTCTTACAGATTTTTGTAGAACACTTTTTGCATACAATTCAATGTCTCGTGTTTAGTCACAGCTCTGGCAACTAGCTTTTGACCTTATGCCAAACCACCGCTTTGGGCTTTGATTTTCTTATGAAATATGGGAAGATGGAGGACTGTTTTAGCATGATTCATTTTAGAACTGAAATTCTGTGTTTCTGTATGAGGTTATCATCAATATAATACATGTGATATTCTAATCAGACTCTTTTTTTTAAATTTAGTCCTCCTCATGGAGAAGCAAAAGCTGGATCAGGCACCCTTCCACCAGTGAAATCAAAGACGAATTTTATTGAAGCAGACAAGTACTTCTTACCCTTTGAGTTGGCATGCCAGTCCAAATGTCCCCGCATAGTTAGTACATCTCTAGATTGTTTACAGGTATGTTTAAAATGGCATTATCTAAAAACTATCTATTTTGAATATGATTCTGAAACATTACTCATAATTGATAATTCAGGCATTTCCATGAAAGCCTTGAATATTCTTTCTCGTAGTAAGTAGCCAAATGATTCTTATATTCAAGATAGGCAATAATAGTTGTAAAAAGATGTTTCTAGTTTAATACTAACAAAAATCATTAGCTTAGTGTGACACAAAATCTTTATTAAGGCTATCAATAATGAAAGTGTTGATTTGGTCTCTTTCCACCAGTGAAATGTGAGAACTGTAATACTTTTAACCTGCTGCTGACTTTATGTACGTTATCATTTGCAAATGATTTTACTAAATGCTTGCTATTTTATGTAAAGCAATAGGTTAATATTGACAGCTTAATTTTTAACTGCTGGACTTTAGCCATGGCATTTGTTTATGTCAGAAAAATTTCTGAACTCCTTTATCCTGTTTTACACACACACACACAAGATCCTCTTAGATATTTGTAAAACAAGCCTCCAGATAGAGAGGAACTTCTCTTTTTAGGTGTTCTCACTGTTTAGGGGATTATATGTATTCAACTAACAATTCGGTGGCTTGGAAGAGACCATATGCTTTATCCTTAAGACAGGTTAAAGATAAGTTCATTTGATTTGTAATTTTGTTATCCTGGAAAATCAGAATTATATATCTAAAGCCTTCCCTCCAGGCTACAATGGTAATGATGAATGAACAAATCTGTGATTTATTGCAGTCAGTATATGGAAACTAGTTTTCTGGATCTAATCTGGAAAGAGATTTGAGGTCATTTGAAAGCATGAAGTTAGTTTTCACAAAAGCAGTATGAATAAAACCTTGTTTGGATAGAAAGCAATAAGCAATTCTAACTCATCAGAGATAAGTTCTCATGTCCTGGACTTCTCAGAGTACTGCCTGATGGTTTTGCTGCAGTCATTGTTCTGTTTCTGTGATTATTATAAGTGTAAATTATTTCACATTTATAGCTAATAAATTTTCTACAGAAAAAGTTGGTATTGCTTTGGCTTTGATAATACGTTGATGTTTTTATGTAAAAATTTTAATGTATATTCAGTTATATATTGTAATTTCAATATATATTCAATTAATATATATACTGGTTAGCTTACTTAGTATCTTTATTTTTCTTTTCCCTTTTAGAAACTTATTGCTTATGGGCACTTGACTGGCAATGCTCCGGATAGTACAACACCAGGCAAAAAATTAATTGATAGAATTATTGAAACAATATGTGGCTGCTTCCAAGGACCTCAGACAGATGAAGGAGTTCAGTTGCAGATAATAAAGGTAATAATTAGTGAATTTGTTACTCTTAATCTATATTTTTAAAAATCAGATGCCTTTCACCTTAAAAATATTAAGAAAGGTCATTTTACATGCATTCTGACTATAGTAGAGGTCTTTTTGGGTGCTTTCTGTATTTCATATCATGGAATTTTGTTGTTATATGCCAGAGTTCATTGGAAGACAACTGTATTTCCATATTTCTTCTTTTGAAGACGTCACATTATGCATGGGTCCCTAGAGTCTTCAGGGTTCCTCATTTCTGGCATATTTTTCATACATATTTCATCCTTTAAACTTTAGGGGGTGGTCCTTAAAGCTGCGACCCATCTAGTTTCTTCTGTACTGTTGGGCCCTTCACAGTCAGCCCTCTCAGCCCAGGGATCACCATGTGGACTGCATGACCACCGGCTTTCATGGTTCCCTTGCGCTAGTCTATCTACTGAAACTCCTCTGCACAACCCTGTCCTGGATTTGTGCTATAATGCACTTGGATGGCTGAACTCCTTTATTGCAAAACTAATCATGTTTCTAATCTTTTACAAATATCGAGTTCTTATGGTAGTGGTGCTTTGTTTATATTATCAGTAAATTTTCATGTACTGTAGTACAATGCTTTTGAAATTGTTTTTACATGTATAAAGTGTTCCTTCATATGTGAATATAGCTCCTTCTGAGCCTTTCAGATTAATAGCAATATTTACTTCACAGATTATATGATGTTCTAAAAACCTGTCTAATTATTTTGGCCTTTTACAATTTCATGTCATTTATGGTTTAATTAGCATATATCCATTAATGCTGACTGCATAGTTTTGTACAACATAAAAAGGACAAAAGATGTGAGTCTCTGCTCTTAAGAAATTGCGTGTAACCCAATGTGTGAAAATTCACATAAGTTAAAGTTCACTTTATTGAAGGATTCACCTTAGGATTATTTTAAATGCTTTATTGTAAAACATGTATAAACATCTTTAACAATAACAACAAGAGTACATTTATTGAGTTTACTCTGTAAAAAATGATCTCAGAAATATTTGGAGGTGAATAAGACACAATATGTTGCTCCCAAGTTGACAATCTGTCTCAACAGATACATGAGACATATCTGTGTTCTGTTGTGACAGCTTTTAATGCTATGCATTTTAATAAACTAAATTAAATGACATTTCTATTAAAATGAAACCTGGTTTAAACAAATTAGTTGAATGATTTTTTAGTGTTCTGGATTTAGGAGATTATGTGGAAACTACTGCCAGAATGAAGAAAACATCAAATATTTTAACAGTTGATGATACTCAAGGCAAGTAGAAATTCCATGTATATTACCTGAAAGGGGTAATTATTTCTGAAAGATTTAATTCTAATATAAAAATACTTATATATTTTTGTGTTGAAACTCTAGATGTAGAAAATCTCTTTAACTTTGTCTTTTTTTTTTTAAAGGCTTTACTTACTGCAGTAACATCACAACACATAGAAATTCATGAAGGGACTGTACTGCAAGCTGTGAGAACATGTTACAATATCTATCTAGCAAGCAAAAATCTCATCAATCAGACAACAGCCAAAGCTACTCTTACTCAGATGCTAAATGTTATCTTTGCACGCATGGAAAACCAAGCAGTAAGTATTAAGAAAAGAGGGAGATTGTATAGAACACCTCAGGCATTAAATATAGAAAGGAGGCCGGGCACGATGGCTCATACCTGTAATCCTAGCACTTTGGGAGGTCGAGGCGGGAGGATTGCTTGAGGCCAGGAGTTCTAGACTAGCCTGGGTAGTAGCTAGACCTTGTCTCTACAAAAAAAAAAAAGTTAACTGGGCATGGTGATGCATGCCTATAGTCCCAGCTACTCAGGAGGCTGAGGCAGGAGGATCGCTTGAGCCCAGAAGTTCAAGGATATAGTGAGCTATGATGTTGCCATTGCACCCCTGCCTAGGTAACAGAGCAAGACCCTGTCTCAAAATATATATATATATATAGAAAGGAATTTATAGTAATTATAGTGAAATCTATATGCCTGTAGAGAAGAATGTCTTTTATTTACAGTTCTGGTTACTGGAGGTTTGTGGTGTTGCATTTAAGATTTACTGACCTGTTTGACTTCGGACAAAATATGTTTTTAGTTCACAAATGGAATGTGAAAAATATTTATTGTTATCTTCCTCATGGAAGTGTTTATGAATTGACATTTTTATTGCATTCAAGCTTAGTAGAGTATAATATAGATATGAAACTACCTAATTTTATCTAATCTGACATAAAATTATTCAATAGGTCCTAAAAAAATAAACAAACACACTTCTATGTTGATGAAATATTTTTCTCCCATATGTAAAAGGGCCATAACATTCCTTATAATACTTTAAACTGCTTCAAATTGATTGGTAAGAGATCAGTAACTAGAGGATCTTTTTGTAATAGTTCCCTAGATCTTTATAATTAAAAATCAACTTTCATATTTTTATTTGAATTGATTTCAAACTTAGAGAAAAGTTGCAAAAATTTTACAGAGTGATCCCCTTTACCCTTTACTCTGCTTCCCTTAATGTCAGCGTCTTACTTAACCAGAGTACAATTATCAAAAGCAGAATTAACACTGGGATAATACTGCTAACTGAAGTATAGACATTAGTACAATTTCAGTAGTTTCCCCACTAAGTCCATTTTCTGTTTCAGGATTTGACCCAGGATCCCACATTGCACTTAGCATACATTTAGTTATTATGTCGTAGTTTTCTCTAGTCTGTGACAATTCCTTAGCCTTTCTATATCTTTCATGATCTTGATACTTTGGAAGGATACTAACCAATTACTTTGTTGAATGTCCCTCAGTGTGCTTTAAATGATGTTTTCCTGTGATTGGAGTGAGGTTGTACAGTTTTTGCTAGAATACCTCTGAAACAGTGTTGTGTCCTTTTTGATGCAACAAGTCAAGAATTCATGGTGTTGATGTGTCTTATTGCTGGTGATATTAACCTTGATGTTAACCAGGTGGTACCTGTGAGGTTCCTTCACTGTGAAATTACTAGTTTTTCTTTTACAGTTAACATTTGTCTTAGAGGAGATTTTTTTTTATTATTTCAGCATATTACGGGGGTACAAATGTTTAGGTTATATATATTGCCTTTTTCCCACCCAAGTCAGAGCTATGAGCGTGTGCATCCTCCAGACAGTGCACTCCACACCCCTTAGGTTTGATTATACCCATCCCCTCTTCCCCTGTCTAGGGGAGACATTTTAAGACTACATAGTCTTCCATTTCTCTTCAAATCCCCCCTACTTTCTCAATTTTAGTATCCATCAGTGGATCTTGTTGACAACAGTTGTTACTGTGGCAACAGTTATTACTGTGATGTTTCCCTAATGGTGATTTTATGTTTCTCTCTTTACTCCTATATTTATTAACTGAAATTCTTCTCCCTTCTTTCCAATTTATTAATTAATTAATTTATTTATGTCAATCTCATGGATATGTTTTTTATTCTATGGTTATAATCTGAAGCTATCATTATTTTGTTGCCCAAACTGTTCCACTTCTGGCCTTGTGTCCTTTTGAGAAGCTCCCTTCCTTTTTTGAGTAGTTCCATACTTTGTGGAATCTCAAGATGTTCCAGGCTCATTTTGAATTTTCCCTACTTCAGACCTAGAGTCAACCACTTCAGTAAGGAACCCTGGCTCCTTTGATTAGAGAATGGTGTTTAGAAACCAAAATCTGGGTTCTAAGTTTGTTCATTGTCACTGGCATGTTACTGCTTCTAGACCCTCAGCAGATAGAGTTAGGAAATATATGTCTATATACTAATCCCCTCCCCTACTCTGTCCCCACACCTGTATGTGACCTTCCATCTGTATATATTAAAAACCATGTGTTTATAACTGGCATTTCTGACTCCAGTGCAATACTATAAGATTCATTTCAGACTTTTCCCTTTATTTGTAATTTTTTTCTCTAAACAGAAATCTGGTTTTCATGTTTTTCAATATGTAATTATTCAATCCTATTACCACATTAGTTTTAGAATTGCTGACCCTTACCACTGTCAGAAACAAATTTACTAAGTAGGTTACAGCATTTATATTCCGTTCCTTTCCTTTTCGTTTTCCTTTTCCTTTTCCTTTTCCTTTTCCCTTCCCTTCCCTTCCCCCTTCCCTTCCCTTCCCTTCCCTTCCCTTCCCTTCCCTTCCCTTCCCTTCCCTTCCCTCTCCTTTCCCTCTCCCTTCCCTCTCCTTTCCCTCTCCCTTCTCTCTCCCTTCCCTCTCCCTTCCCTCTCCTTTCCCGACTGTCACTCTGTCACCCAAGGTAGAGTGCAGTGGTGTCATCATAGCTCACTGCAGCTTCAAACTCCTGGGCTCAAGCGGTCCTCCTGCCTCAGCCTCCCAAGTAGCTGGGACTACAGGCACACATCGCCTCGTCTGGCTAATTTTTTTCTATTTTTGATACAGAGAAGAGTCTTGCTCTTGCTCACGCTGGTCTTGAACTCCTGACCTCAAGTGATCCTCCCACCTTGGTCTCCTAGAGTGCTAGGATTTCAGGCGTGAGCCACTGCGCCCAGCCCAGTTCTTTTTCTCTTAAGCCTTATATTATCCTTCAAAACATTACTTTTCAAAGTTATTTAGATTAGTTCCTTTCTTCCCCATGCTCTTCAGTGGGGATAAGTTATTCCTTCATAATATAGTTAGGTTCATTTGTTACTATCTGTTTTTCATTTTCAGTATCACTCACATTCTGGTTGGTTTTAATTACAGTTGTCCCTTGATATCTGTAGTAGATTGGTTACAGGACTCTCCCTTGGATACCAAAATCCATGGATGCTCAAGTCCCTTATATAAAATGGTATAGTATTTGTGTATAATCTGTGCACATCCTCCTGCATACTTTAAATCATCTCTAGGTTACTTACAATACCTAATACAGTATGAATGCTACATAAATAGTTGTTTTACTGTATTGTTTAGGAAGTAATGACAAGAAAAAAAGTCTGTACATGATCAGTACAAACACAGTCATCCTTTTTTCCTCCCAAATATTTTCAATCTGCAGTTGGTTGAATTCATGGATGCAGAACCCACAGACATGGAGGGCCAACTGTGCTTATTTATTTTCTAGATATGTAAAACATTCCTATGATTTAAGAGTCAGGGCTGTATATAGAAGGTATACTCAGACAAGTACCATTTCCTCCTAATTCCTACCACCTCATTCCTCTTCCTTCCTTTTTTCCACCCCTTGAATGTAAGACAGAAGGCACAATATCTACCTTATTTTCAAAAGTGGTCACACAGGTACATAGTAGGAAGGGACTTCACAAGGCAGTGAAAATCAAGAGGTGGACATCATTGGTGGCCATCTTAAAGGCTGGCTACCATATATGGTATAGATATTTTTTTGTATTTTGCTCTGTTCAGTTAATAGTATGTCCTAGAAACAGTATGTTCCATGTCACTCCTTAGAGATCTTCTTCATTCTTTGTTGTAAATGTATAATACTAGTGGAATTGGAATGTTCCTAACACAAAGAAATATTAAATGCCTGAGATGGTGGATATCCCAGTTACCCTGATTTGATTACTTTACCTTTTATGCCTGTATTAAAACATCACATGTACCCTAGAAAGATACACAAATATTGTGTACCCATAATAACTAAAAATGGATATTAAAAATAAATAAATGTACAGTATCCTAGGATATACCATAGTCTATTAAGTCCCTCTCCTATGTATTGACAGTAGATTATTTCTGATATTTTACAGCCACAAACAGTGGTTTTGCTGCATTTTTGAGGAGGTGAATGAAAATAATTTTGTCACTTTTTAATAACAGATATGTAAGTTTTATTGGTTTGATTTGTTCATATTTTATTGAAACCTTATATGTTCTGGCACGTGGTAGGCCTCACTTATACAGTGATGAGCAAAATTGACTTGATCTATACCTTGATCTGTACCTTACAAACTGTGGGGCATAATGAACTTTAAATAGGTATCTACACAAACAAATATATAACTGAATTGTGAGAAAGGCTATGAACATGTTTTATGTTATGAAGGATATTTAGTTCTGTGCACTGGATATAGAAAAGTGGGAAAAAGAGGAAAGAGAAAATAAAGGGAAAGGGGGACAGATGATTTAACTTCCACATTTACTGAAATCTTCTAAGATGGAAGTCTAATTCATTTATATTTACTACTGGTAACCTTCTTCTCCCTCTTCCACAAAATAAAACTCTATAAAGCAGATCTTGTAAGACTTTATTATAAAAAGTTCAGTCCTAAAATTCAAAACAAAAAAACACTAATTTCTTCCTTCTAGAACAATGGTTCTCAACTACTATGTTTTGCCCCTGAAGGCACATTTGAGATATTTTTTTGATTGTCATGACCAGGGTGGGGAGGCTGCTACTGGCTTATTGTGGGTAGAGGCCAAGGATGCTGCTGACACCCTAGGACAAAGTAGGACAACCTCACCATAACAAAGAAATACCTGATCCAAAATGTGACTAGAGCTGATGCTGAGAAACCCTATGCTAGAAAGTAAGAAGTGTATATACAATGTTTAAAGATTTATTTTCATAGAATAACATTTTCTCTTTTTTCAAGGATATTGCTTGCATTTGTACAATTCTGGAATAAGTGGAAAAAGCTAGAATTTAGCATCATGCTTGTCTGTGATTCCAAAGCATTTATTTGCCCCACTAAACCAAGATACAGATTGGTTGAAGTTAGGCTAAGAGTGGGATTTGATTGTAAGTGATAGATTCCTCACTGTAAATTTGGAAATTGAATGGGCTAAAGTTTTGATCTGAAAATTCTGTTCTGATTTTAACTGTGCATCTAGTCATGCCCATCAGTTTCCTTATCTATAAAATAAAGAATTTAGACCATGTAGATTATAAGGCTCTTCCTTCTTTTTAGGCATTGAAATCTTTTAATTCAGATTTATTTTATAAATTCATATAATTAGTTCTGGTATTTTCACATAACCTGAAATATTACTGGAGCATGTGATATGTTGATATTTGATACTGTAAAATATTTATCTTTGTGGAAATTAATTCTGCAAAAATCATTCATATCAAATCATGAGGACCAGAAGAGCTGCATGAAAAGCAATAAAGTACTAAAAAATGAATCCTGTGATCTCGATTGTTAATGATTTTAGCATCTTGTAAGTTAGCCAGTTTTACAGAGAATATTATATGTTAATACATAATAATGACAGGTCTTCTAAAATAAAATTTACATATTTGTAGATATAATTTTTCATAATTATTAGATGACTGGGCAGAGTGAGATAAACCCTTATTGCAACTTTATTTATTAAGTATAAATTTTAATATTTTTAAATTAAAAGATGTTTGACAAGGTGACACAAGAACATGCTACAGAAGGATAAACACTGAAAAGTTCTCTCCCACTTTTGTTTCCCATTTGGTCATTTCCTAACCCCTGCTCTCTACAGATAATAACCATTATTACTAATTTCTTATATATCTTTATGTATTAGCAAAAGTGAATGGGTTTATGAGTGTGTGTGTGTGTGTGTGTGTGTATGTGTTCATTCACATAATTAAACACCAAATATAATGACAAGTGTGTATAGCGAAAGTCTTTCATTTCTGTTCTTACGTGCCAATTTCCAGTCACCAAAGACATAAACATCATTAAATGTTTTTAGTATATTTTATGTATTTTGTTTTTGGTGGACTATAATTTCCAAGCATAGAGACAAGGTGGCACGTTATATAAAGGATTTATAGTTGGATGTAACATTATCCTCCCAAATTTTAAACAACTTATTCTACTAATATTGGAAATTATTTTCTTTGTTTCCAGTTGCAAGAAGCCAAACAAATGGAAAAAGAAAGGCATCGACAGCATCATCATCTGTTGCAGTCTCCAGTAAGCCATCATGAGCCTGAATCACCTCAACTTAGATATTTGCCACCTCAGACTGTTGATCATATATCCCAAGAACATGAAGGGGACCTTGACCCCCATACAAATGATGTAGATAAAAGTCTTCAGGATGACACAGAGCCTGAAAATGGATCTGATATTTCCAGTGCAGAAAATGAACAGACTGAAGCTGATCAGGCAACTGCAGCTGAAAGTAATCTTCTTGAGAAGGGGGTGTGGGGCGGGTGTGTGTTAAGGAAAACATGTAGGAATGAGAGTTTTTGATGAAGAAATGTGGGAAAAATAATATTATTTAATGGATATCAGGTACATTTTGGTAATTGTGGACTTTTTTCATCCTAGATGGTAAATTTAATTTACTTCAACACACAGTATATCTAGTAATGATCCATTTCATGCATTAACATCTCACGAGCAATATGATTTATAGACTTCCTTTAGAGGACATATGTCTTTCTAAAGAGGGTCATAAATATCCATTAGCATGTTGCATAGGAACATCAGTTTCCTTGTTAAGATTAGTTTCATAGCAAACAGGTGACCTAGTAAAGTTTTCTGGAATATGACTGAAAATTTTAGGAAATCTTTATCAGTTTAGAAAATATTATTGTCAAAAAAGTACTGAAATTAAATGCAAAAACAAATCTTTTTGAGTAACCAACTGACATACAAAAAAATTTCATTTATTTTTATATGCTGATATGTAGTAATCACCACAATTGAGGTGTTTTCTGATAGTGTTTTTTCTAAGCAAATTTACAAGAAAAAGATTACAATTAGCTTTGTTGGATATTTGTTAAAATTTTTTTTTAAAAAGATTACAAGATTACATAATTAAATTATATTTATTTTTTATAAATTTGGCCAGATATGATGGCTCACACCTGTAATCCTAGCTACTCGGGAGGCTGAGATGGGAGGATCACTTGAGGCCAGGAGTTCCAGCCTGCAGGAATCTATGATTGTACCACAGCACTTCAGAGCAAGACCCAGTCTCTAAAACAAAAAATGAGTTTCTCTGTAAATAATAAGATAATCACGTGAAGTTATTTTTTTCCTCAAACATTATTTTCAGCCTTAGTTGTTACATGAAACTGCCAGGGAATTCCGCTTGTTCCCTTTGCCTTGCTTTAGCTTGATATCATTTCAACAGTGGTAAAAACTATGTTGTCTATCCAGTGTGGTTGTCAAGAAATAGGATGGTTAGGGCTTAGTTACAATTCATCTGAAGTCTGTGTTTTTGCTTCACTTTGAGGAAAAACTTCAGTGATCTATTTTCAGCTCTTAATTTTTTTTCTTAACCACATCTTCTCCATAACTTAGTAGTGGCATGAATAGATGCCTTTTTATTTTTTCTCCCCAACTTTCTGAGAAGTATACTTTTTAAAAATAGTACTTTGCTTTAAAAGGGATGACTTTGGTAAACCAAACATTCACAGTACTGAAGCTAATAGTGAATCTGTATTGCTTATGTGATTGACATTTGTATGGCCTGCCCTTTTTGCCAAAATTTCCCTTGCTTTTCATCGTGAGCTTATAAAGGGGCTGATTTAAAGGGCTAATCTCTAATAAAGCTGGGACTTTTTTTTTTTTTCCTTTCTTTGTTTATACATTCAGCAAACATTGAACATACTGTGTCTTAGGCACAGTGTTAGCACTTGGAGTTAAAAAGATGATGGATATGTAGCCATTGTTTTTGATGTGTTCTTTAGCCTACCTGGAGAGTCAGGTTAGCATAAATGAGGTATAATACGTGATACGTGTCCTGAAAGTGGCATGCCCAAGGTAATTCTGCTGAGTTAGGAAATACCTTCATAGAGAAAGTGATAATGTTTTAGTTGAATCTTGATGGATAAAGGTAGGAATTGGCTGGCTAAAAAACTGGAAAATTTTCCAGCAGAGGAAACAACATGAACTGAGACCCAAAGAGTAGGAACATCTACTATGTGTGAGATACCACTGTAGAGCCTTATGTATTACAGAATTATGAATATGCCATAGTTCCCTGTATTGGCATCATGATTATTTTGACTCTAAAGGTGTTTTTCTCCCAGCAGTTGATATGAATGAAAACTGCTTGAGAGCCATTGGTTCAGGATGCATTTTCTGAAGCACATCTCTGTCACTAGCTGTGTGACTTTGGACATAATATTAGTAACTTCTCTTAAGCATTTCTTATGTATAATAAATATTAGTCACTGTTAACTTTAATCTATTTTAGCTAATTTATGTGAGGATTGACTCTTAATTCACTAGTCATTTTGTATACTTTTATACAGTGGCTCTATATGTTTAGTTACATTGGAACTCTAATTTTCAGACTTTAGGTAATTTTAGCCAACTAGAACACAGAGATAAAATGCTTTAGAATAGTAAGAAAACTATCTGTCAAGACATTTGTTATTATTCCATAGAAGAATCTGAATGCTCTTTGGATATTTTATAAAATAAGGTTACTAACTTGACATGCTTATTTATCTGGTTTCCACTTTCGACATTCAGTATTTTGTGGAATGCTGCAGACAGTAAATTAGTAGTAGTAAACTTACAGGGAAGACAGGCATCTGGAAGCCACCATTGTAAATGGTGGTCCGTTATAGTAGTGGGAAGGGACAGGGAGTGGAGACAGTAGCACTCCCAGCTACTATGCAGTTTGATGCCATTGGGTATAGGACAGTGGCTCCTGTGACAGGGTCTTAGATCCTAAGCATCCTAAAATGCTCATTGAGCAGCCTTGAAATATTTTCATCATTTCAAAAAGCCCAATGGAAATCCTATATTTATCTGCAATAGAGTATACAAGCTACCTGGAATATCAAGTTTCATCAGTTTCTCTTATGCTGTTCAGAAGTTCTGATTGACAGTTATTTGAGATTTTTTTAACATTAAATTGGGTAATGAATTATTTTTTAACTTCTTAAATTTAATTTTATATTGGAAATGTAGATTCTATTGGGGAAGAAATAGCAAGAAAGGGTCCAGATGGCCCTATGTCTGCTTCTTTAAGGACCTCACTGTATTAGAGTACAATATTAATCTTACTATTATAGGTGAGCCTAAGTAATCAAAATAGGCTTTAATTACATTTAATATATTAATATTATTTGACAAGGGTTAGTGTAATAGTGTGTGTACTAAAGTGTGTATAGGACTTATTAGAAATGTTTCATTCAAAATACTTCTAGACCAGACGCGGTGGTACACGCCTGTAATCCTAGCACTCTGGGAGGCCGAGGCGAGTGGATCGCTCAAGGTCAGGAGTTCGAGACCAGCCTGAGCAAGAGCGAGACCCCGTCTCTACTAAAAATAGGAAGAAATTATTTGGATAACTAAAAATCTATATAGAAAAAATTAGCCGGGCATGGTGGCGCAAGTCTGTAGTCCCAGCTACTCAGGAGGCTGAGGCAGTAGGATTGCCCGAGCCCAGGAGTTTGAGGTTGCTGTGAGCTAGGCTGACGCCACGGCACTCTACTCTAGGCAACAGAGTGAGACTCTGTCTCAAAAAAAATAAATAAAATAAAATACTTCTAAAAGTTTGAGTTCTTAAAGGACCAATCTAGAAAATTCAGTTGAGTCATCATTTAATAGCTTATCAAATAAATCATTGTTGAAACTGACTTGAATTTGGAAAATATTTTAAGTTTTGGTATAAATTTTGAAGATTTAACATGTATTTGCTTCTAATTTTATAAATCTGATTTTTTTCTTTGTTGCTTTGGAAAGTTTTTCATTATAAATGTTTGGGAAAATTCTCCAAAAATTAAAATAATGTTCTCTTGAATTTTTCTTCTTTTAAAGCATTATCTAAAAATGATATCTTATATGATGGGGAAAACCGTGATTGTGAGGAAAAGCCACAAGACATTGTACAGAGCATTGTAGAAGAAATGGTGAACATTGTTGTTGGAGGTAGTGTACTTCACTCAAAATTATTTTATTCTGTCTTATGTGATTTCATCTGACTGAAGACTTTAATAATGTGTGGAACAAAAAGGCCAAATTATAAGCTCTTTCTTAAATTAGTGATTGTGTGTACATGTGTGTTGTGTGTAGAAAAATATCTAAATATCTTTGATTATGTAAAAGTACTCCTTTCCTCAAGCTTCAGTTACAGTCTTTTATAAAAACCCATTTTCCCCACGCTACTAAAAAAAAGGTTGATTCCTTTTATATTTTGTTTTTGGTGGGAGAGGGGCAGAGGTATATTTTCCATCATCCTAAGTGTGGTAAACTTTTAAAAAAAATGTTTAAATTGTTTTGATTTTGAGTATTTCATATCTTTGTGGGAAAAAGCATTTCCTATAACTTTATTATCACAGACCAACTTATAGTTGATACAGGGTCAGTTCCTGTCTGCTGGATTATATTACAAAATTGTTTTAAAGTTTGTTAGGGGCCAGGTGTGGCAGTTCACTCCTGTAATCCAGCACTTTGTGAGGTCAAGGTGAGAGGATCACTTGAGTCCAGGAGTTTTGAGACCATCTGGGAAGCATAGTGAGACCTCATCTCTACAAAAAATAAATGAGCTGGGAGCAGTCCCAGCTACTCAGGAGACTGAGTCAGGAGAATCGCTTGAGCCCAGGAGTTTGAAGTTACAGTGAGCTATGATCATGCCACTGCACTGCAGCCTGGGTGACATAGTGAAACTCTGTCTCCAAAAATGAATGAATGATTATTAGGAATTTTACATTTTTCATCAACATTATTATGGATAAGATTAGATTTGAGGCCAATCCACTGAAGCTTATTTAATTCATGGTATCTTCCACAGGGCTAAGCATAGTACCTTGCTACATGTACTTCTAGAAATTTGATTAAATGTATAGTGTGGATCTCGAATAAGAACAGTACTGTTTCAGCTATACATAAATCCCATCATTTCTAAAAATATATTTCTTCCCTTGGAACAACTCTAGAAGCAGGCATTCATCTGATTGACTTTTCATTTTTCCATTTTTTCATTCTCCTTTTCATTCAACAAATACTATGGAATGTGTACAGTTGCATGGCTCTGTAGGGAAATACAAAAATTAATCCAAGGTAGAGCATGCTCTGGAGGAGAGAGGTTATGGAATGTATGTATATAATAGATTAATGCAGTATTGAAAGTGATAAGTTTCATTAGAAATAAACACTTAAAATTCTATTAAAATTCAGGAAAAAAGAATGAATATTTCTAGCTAAAATTATCCAGGAGGGCTTCATATAGGAGGTGACATTTGAATTTAAACTGTATGAATTCATGCAGATATAGGGGAATGTTATTTCAGGTATTGGAAACTGTTAGCTAAAGTTGAGAGAAGAGAATGATTGGATCGATTTGGGAATTGTCATATGGTGATTTGGCTGAAGTATAGGGTATGTGATGTCATATAGTAGAAAATAAGATTAAAGAGGTAGTTTGGAGCCAACCACTGGAGGGTTATAAATTCCAGGTTTAGGTTTCTGGACTTCCATTCTAGGGCAAAATGGATTACTATTGAAGATTTTAGCATTGAGAGATGAAATGATCAGAACTATGTACCAAAATTCCAGATTCCCAGAAGAAAAGCTGGTGTTTAGCACAAACCACACTATTTGCACAAACACTTTAGGCACAGTATGCCACTTTTATTAGTTCTGGGAATAGTGGGAACCCTCCCAAAATACAAGTTCCCAGGTGCCACCCAAGGGCCAGTTGTGGAAGTAGCCCTTTCTAAAGATAGGCAGTCTCAGGCCTGCTATGTCACCTCTTTTCTGCACAGGAGGTCCTACTGGTAGAATTGAATCATGTTGGAGAAGTTACTTGGAGGAAAAAGACACTAATATTTACTTTCGACATACTGAATTTGACCTTCAGGTTGGCCACCCAATGTGGAAATGTTTATGAAACGTGTAAAGGAAAATAGAACTCTAGCCTAGAGATATCAAGGCAGGTGCTATAGATAGGCATCATTCTGTTACAATTAATAGTGAAGCCATAAGATTATCAAGTGGGAAAATGTAGAAACTAGAGAAGAGACTGCGATCTTAGGGAGTATGAATTTAAAATAAAAAAACATATATATCAGAGAAGAAAGAAAGCCATTACATGCCTGTGCATTCTTTAAAAATCTAATAATACAGTTAAGGGGTTGGCAAATAGTGGCCCATGGGCCAAATTTGGTCTGTTGCCTATTTTTGTAAGTGAAGTATCACTGTAACACAGCCATGCTCATTTGTTTTCATATATTGCCTATAGTGGCTGCTGTTGCACTGCAGTAAAAATTATATGACGTGTAAAGCCTAAAATGTTTACAGTCTGGTCCTTTACCAAAAAAAGTTTGCTAGCACCTAATATGGATGAACGTTGAATATGAAGTGAAAATTTTTTCATTTTTCTGCAGAAAAATTTCAAACCTAGAGAAAAGTTCAAAGAACAGTACAATGAACACCAGTATACCCTTTATCTGGATTCACTGATTGTTAATGATTTTGCTACATTCGCTTTATGTGTCTTTAAATACAATCACACACACACACACACACACACACGTCTTTGCTGAACCATGTGAAAATTTGTTGTATGCATCATGACAGTTCACCCCTAAATACCTTAGCATATATCTTCAACAACGAAAAGCATTGTCATTCACAAGCCCACACTTCCATCTTCACCACCTAAGAAAATTAACACTGTTTCAAGAATATTTAATATACATATATTTAAAAATGTTCCCAGTTGTTCCAAAATGTCTCTTATATCCCTTTTTTCCTTTTCTTTTTTAAGTCCAGGATCCATTCACTTAGTGGTTTTAGCACCAATTAATGATCCTTGCCTTACTCAGATGTTACATTGGGTTGCAATATAGTGATTTTCTAATTCTAACATTAATTGACACTTTTCTATAGAGAAGAGCCCTCTAAAAAACACCAGGGGCTCATGAATTCCTTTATTATTGAATATGTTGCAATTCTTTACCATCATTATTTTTATTCCCCATCTGCTAGTAGGAATTCCTTCAAGTGAGCACCTATGTCCTTTTTTTTTTTCTTTTAAAAGCCTAGTCAAGTAAAGCAATGGGAGTGGAGAAGGAGCAAAGGAATCTGTAACTGGTTGTGATCAAATTAGTTGTAAACATCTCTGCACTCGGACCAGCCACCTATGTCTTTTTGATGTGATTCCATTAGTCTTTGGACTTTTTCTTGATTTGTGGAACAGTAAGAGGTTCCAGATTCACCTTCAGCTTTCCCTTGCCCTAGCCCTGGAATCACCTAGTTATCCAAGGAGTCCTTGTTCTTTTAATGAGCAATTGTTTTGAGGGACCAAGACCTGGGTACTAGGAGTGCTCATTGCTACTGAGGTATCATTACTCGTAGGCCTTTTTAATGGCCAGAGATGGGGAAACACATGCTTAATCACAAGTCTATATTGATAGTTCCAATTCACATAAACACCACAAGGTTTTACCTCATTTTCCTGCATTTCCTATTTGTATCTCCCTTTTCCCACATTGAAAACCCGGATTCCCAACAATATGCCATTAACAACAATAAACCTATAGGTTCAAGTTCAGATTTCTCTGTAATTATATGTGTCCTTAGGATATGTCCTACTAAGGATGAAGAGTGAGAGTACTTTCTTTGAAAAGTTACTTATGTTAACTGTTGATTTAATTTTATTTTTAAATTTGAAGAATATTTACATGATTCAAAGTCAAAATTACATAACAGTTTAATCAGAGAACTCTTCTATCAGCTCCTTCCCTTTCTGACCCACATTCTATAGCTAATCACTTTCACTGACTTTTAGTTTATCTCTTAGAGGAGTACATAAAAGAAGCAAGCAAATAAATGTATTTTTATTTCTTTTTCTGTCTCATACTTTTTGATGGATACTGTATATATGTGTGTGTGTGTGTGTGTGTGTATGTCTCGCTTTTTTCACCTAATATCTATTTCAGTTGATAGAGATTTTCTTCCTTCTTTTTTCTCATTACTCTCTATGTAATACTCCATTATACAGATATATCATAGTTTGTTCAACCAGTCCCCTATTGTACTTGGGTCGTTTCCAGTGTTTTGCTGTTATAAATTCACTGCAGTGAATTTGCAGTGTTATTCACTGCAGTGAATAACCTCGTGCATCTGTATTGTTTCATATTTATCGAGGTTTATTTCAGGGCGAATTCCTAGAAGTGAGATTATTGGGTCAAGTGGTAAATGAATATGAAGATCTGTTAGCTATTGCTGAATTCCTCTTCATAGGTGTTGTACCTTTTTGCACTCTTACAAGTAATGTATGAGACTGCCTTTTTATCCACAGCTGCCAGTAGAACGTAAGACTTTGAATTTTTGCTGATAGGTGAGAAATGTATCTCAGTTTGGTTTTAATTTGTATTTTTTTGGAGACAGAGTCAAGCCGTGTGCCCAGGCTGGTCTTGAACTCCTGGCCTTAAGTGAACCTTCCGCCTTAGCCTCCTGAGTAGCTGAAATTATAGACATGCACACAATGCCTGGCTGTGCATCCTTTATATGTTAGGATTCTGTGATATATTTTACAAGTATTTTCTCTATTGCCCAAGTCTTTTGATCTTGTTATGGTATGTTTTGCTCTATAAAAGTATTTTTAGTAACATTTTTCCATGCATGCCTGCATACATATATTAAAATATAAATGGGAACATGCTGTACTTTTTTATAATGTGCCTTCCATAGCTATGCTTTCATGTCACTTTGTATTTTATTATATTGCTGGCCCATAATTTATTTAAATAGTAAATTTGTAAACAATGCTGTGATACACATTCTTATTATAGACATCTTTTTGCACTTTTTCTTTAGGATAAATTTATAAAAAAGGAATAGCTTGATCAAGGTATATGGACATTTAAACTTTATATGCAGTGCTGTAATGTTGCTTTAATGATGGAATTTATCTTATTTTAATTTGCATTTCTTTGGTTATTTGCAGGATCAAAACACAGGAAATAGTCATTTTTGTAGGTCAATCATTGGCAATTTCCTGTATTCCAACTGAATATATTTGAGTTATTTATCCTTTTCTGAATTGCTTATTAATTTCTTTTGTCTGTTTGTCCTTTTCTTTCTTGGTTTGTTTGGTTTTTGTTCTTATTTTCCACAGTTCTTCTTCATACTAAGAAATTATCCCTTGTTCAATGTACATTTTTTTTTTTCTGGTCAGTCTTTGTTTTGCTTTTTTACCTCTGCTTATATTGTTATTTTTCTGAGCAGGTATTTGACCACACAAAAAATTTAACAAATACCATCTTTTCCTTTGTGATTTTTGTTTTTATCTTACTTAGAATAGATTTTACCCCTACCCTAAGATTATAAAAATATTCTATGTGTTTTTCTAATACTGTCGTTTTCAACTTTTGAATTGAATTCTTTGAATTTGTTTTTCTATATTGTATGAAATTAGATAGCTAATTGTAACCTATAGAATAATCTTTTCCTAATTAACCTGAGATACCAATTTAATCCTAAATGATTCTGTTTTTTTTTATTTCTGTGCATTTACATTGAACTATTTGTTCCTATTCAGTGTTGAATTATTTAAAATATTTTGGCTTCATAGTATATTTTGTCCTTTATAGTCAAAGTCCCCCTCATCAATTTTTAAATACCTATTAAATGTATCTTTTTAGGTGAACTTTAGAACCTGTTTATTAAGCTAAAAAAATAAAGCTTATTTAGTAATTGGAATTATATTGTACTTATAAATTAACTTGGGAAGATGTATCTTCTTTGCAGTGAGTCTTCTTTTCTAGAAACATAAAGTTCAAATCTTTTGTGTCATTCACTAAAATTCTGTTTTCTTCCTTTGGTTCTTGCACATTTCCTGTTAAATTATTTCTGTCTTTTTGATTGAGTTTTGATAGTATTTTAATTAGGTTTTTTTTCCCATTCCCTTATTTAATTGGAATGTAGAAAATTTTTGTTTTTTCATATTTATCTCCTATTTAGTCACCTTTTAAACTTTCATTATTTCTAACAGCTTTAAATTTGGTTATGTTGGATTTTCTAGGTGAATAATGGTATTTTTGTTTTTATCTCTTCCTTTACAGTATTTATACCTCATTTTTGTTTCTTTTTGTTATATTACATTGTCTAGAATCTCCAGAAAATGTTAAATAATGTTTTTAATGGCAAGGGCCTCATTTTTTTTTAACATTATTGCTGTATTTCACCATTAAGTTTGATGATTGCTATTGTTTTTGGAGGATACTCTTTATTAAGTAGGTTTTCTTCTGTTTCTAGTTTATTAAAAGATATTTTTGTGTATATATATATATATATATATGTGTGTGTGTGTGATTATATGCGTGCATGGGTGTGATTTTACTTTTGGTTTTTAAATCCAGAGTCGCTTTTGGATTTTTTATAGCATTATTCTAGAAATATTTTCTATTATTTCTTTTTTAATTCTCCTCCATTCTTTTCATTCTCCTTTCCACATCTCACTGTATACAGAAGTTGAGTATTCTAGATCATGCCCCTCATTGCCGTTACAGTTTTTTCTAATTTCTATCATTTCGTCCTAGGGTTCTTTGTTCAGAGAGAATGTTACAAGGGGTTTTCAATTTGTGAATACTTTTTAGTAATTTCTATTCTATTGCTTTTCCCAATGTGGTTTTTATTTCAGTAATTATATTTTTATTCCCAAGACCCCTGTTTTTCTCTGAGCTTCTTTTTCATAGCTCTTTGATCTTATGTATTGATGCAACATTCCTTCACGTATCACTGACAATACTAATTAGAACTGTTCCAGCTATAAAATATATTTCACCATTTGCTCAGATCGTTGTGCTTTGTCTTCATTTTTGAGCTGTAGACTTTACATTTTCTATCTATTTGTAGAAAGACAGACTAAATTTCATCAATCTATAAAGAGCTCTCTCCGTAATTATGTATATTTCTTTTCCATGTCTCGTGAGGCCTTCCTCTCCAGAGTTCATGAGGTGACTGCAGTCCAAAGGCAGACAGACCTCTTTTCTGAGCAGAGAACTGACTAAGAAGCAAATGCCTCCCTTGAGCGAGATGTGGCTCTAGTGGTCCTTGGGCTGTGTAGGCCCATCTCACTCACCATGTTGTTAGCGCAAACCGAAGCCAAGTGAAGCTTAGGATAAATGATATGAACGTTTTATATATTCCACTGAGGGAGATCTTCAAACTTGTTGGTTTGTTCTCACTCTCCCAGCCTTCGCTAGGGAATCTTAGGCTGCCTTCATTTAATTACTGCTTTAGTTAGCAGTGGTTAAGTAGAAACAGAGAAGGAGCCTAGCTAGAACTTCAGGAGATTTCACTACTGTGTTAAGTTGGTTTTTCTTTGGTGTTAATTGCAGCACTCCCAATTAGCTCGTGTACTGCTCTCTCCCCTCCTACACTACTTCTTAGGTTAGGAGACCTAGTAAGCAAATATTCTCCTTTAATTAACAGGCAGTGCTCAAATACAGTCTAGATGGTCATGGCTATGGGCAGCTCTATTAATAGACATTGGCATGGTCCCCCAAGCTCTTTAATTTGAGTCTTTCCTCATACCTCATAGCACCTACCATTGTGGGCTTTGGTATCTTTTAGAATCCACATGGTAAAACTGAACCATGTCTTAGGTAGGCCTGTTCTTTGCATGTGTTCAATCATAGACAGAGAACTAAATGGCTTTTCCCTTGACCTTAACCTGTTGTATTTTCTAGTAATTCCTCAAAGTTTATGGTCTAGTGTTATCCTCTTTAGTTTTCAGTGCTATTAAAGACTATGTCTCTTGTTTATATTTTTCCTTGTAATTTCAATGGGATTTGTCAAAGGAAGAAGGTAAATTCATGGGCTCAATTCACCACCTTGAAAACAGAAGTCTGCGTCTATGTTTAGAGGATAGTTAGAGGAGAAAACTCATATTACTTGAATCAAAAGTTGGAGACGTGTTATCAATTAGTAACAACATTAGTAATAGCTACCCCTTATTAAGCACAAGTTATGTTCTTTATGTATTGTGTGTGTGTTTTGGTGATTCCTCATAGACCTTATCATCTCTATTGCTGATGAAGAAACTGAGGAAAGGAAAGATTAAATAACGTATTCAGATAAATGGTGAGACGTGACTGAAACATAGATCTTATGTGTCCTAGAATCTGTGTTCCTTACAGTGTAGTATGTTTCCCTCATACTAGCCTCTTTCAGTTGGTAGCATGAAAGGAATAGTTTCATTTCACCTAGAGTAGTTCTGGAACTTGGTATTATTTTTATTATCTATGTTTGTTCTACCAGAAGTCATTTGCTTCTGTTTATGTTAATTACAAGTATGATTACTCAGAATGACATAATGAAAAATATTCAGTGGTGTAGGCCATCATTTTTCTAGCTATGTTCCAAAGAAGATATGTTATTAGAGATATTAATAGGTATTCTTAAAAAAAGGGAGGGTGCTTATGGTGAAATAATTTTGGAAATACTATGTATGTATATCCTCTTTGGAGAACTTAGCACATACTAGCAACTTAAAGACTATGTAATAAAGAAACCTATTTTCTAAATCGATTTGACAATGGATATTTTTTCAAGGAATTCTTAAGATTTTAAGACATTAGCATTCATTAGAACCCAGTTTAGTAAACTCTAATATAGACTAAAAAGTAAGCTTCTGTTTTGGCACATCCTGGTTAGCCTTTTATCAGCTAAGTGTGTTTCATTGCCAGAGCAACTTAAGGATTGTATTTGAAGGTGTGCCAAATGCATACTTACTTACTAGTAAGTATGCTAACCTTTAAATGGTGCCAATACATATTTTATTTCACATTGCTTTTCTACCACTGTTTCATTTTAAATACTCTATGCTTTTTAGATACACTTCAGTTAAGTCCGATATATTTGCATGTTTTTTATTCTTATCATTTTAGATATGGGAGAAGGGACTACTATAAATGCAAGTGCAGACGGCAGCATTGGAGCTATAGAGGATGGTAGTGACAGCGAAAATATTCAAGCAAATGGAATTCCAGGAACACCAATTTCTGTTGCATATACACCATCCTTACCTGATGACAGATTGTCAGTCTCTTCCAATGATACTCAGGTATAAATGGGTGAGGGTGCTGTTAATCTTACAAATTTATAGGCTACAAACACCTTGTCATGAATATTTCCAGTTGATGATACTGACTCATTTTAGTTTGGGGAAATAAGAAACTTGGGAGTTTTTTCTTCATTTATATAAATTATAGGAGTTTATTCCCTTTATATTTTGATAACTACCTTTTCAACTCTAAGTTGTGACTCATCTGTGTTCATATCTTCCCCACACCCCCCAATTGAAATTACCTTAAAAAAGAACATATGTATCACATATTCACAGGATAATTCTAGTATAGGTTGAGAATGCCTAATCTGAAATCTAGAATGTTCCAAATCCAAAACTTTTTGAGTGCCAACAGGACACTGAAAGGTCATGCTCAAAGGAAATGCTCATTGGAGCATTTCAGATTTTGGATTTTTGGATTAGGGATGCTCAATCGGTAGAATATAAATAATCCAGTACCCTAAAAAATCTGAAATCCAAAACAGTTCCGATCCCAAGCATTTTGGTTAAGGGATACTCAGCCTGTATCATAGGGTAAGAAAACTTTCAGAAATCTAGGGACTTTCATCTTAACCTTTGTTCAGGGTGACAAAGATATCAGTACCATAGTAGTGACAAGTTCTCCTCATCCTTCCTACCCTGTATTTTGTGTATTTTTATCCTTGTCTTTTTAGATAGGGGAGCCCTATCCTAAGTCAGTGCCCCATATTCAGGAGTAGGTTTTTCTGGCTTTGTTGACCTTCAGCAGTTAACAACTTTAAACATTGCCCTGCCTATGTCTGCCCAGAGTAGGTATAAAATAGGGCAAAAGCATAAAACACCCAATGACAGGTAATAGAAAGCATAATTTAGGCCTTTGGAGATAAGTATCTTGTCAGAGATATGTTTAGGTTTTTATCAATAATAGTATGAGCTGGGTAATTTTAAGAGTTTATTTGGCGGTAAATAAGGATTGTTTTAAAAATGCATTTTTAATCCAGGAAAGCATAAGAGGTACTAGATCATCGTCATTTCTTATGATTGAGTAATATTCCATTGTACACATATACCAAATTTTAGTACTCCACTCATGGATTGACGGGCACTTGGGTTGTTTCCACATTCTTGCAATAGTGAACTGTGCTGCCATGAACATTCGAGTGCAGATGTCTTTATAGTAGAATGTTTTGTGCTCTTTTGGGTAGATGCCTAATAGCGTGCTCTTTTGGGTAGATGCCTAATAGCGCTATTGCTGGATCGAATGGGATTTCTATTTTTAGCTCTCTGAGGTATCTCCAAATTCTTTTCCACAGAGGCTGCAAAATAAATAAGTGGGATCTAATCAAATTAAAAAGCTTCTGCACTGCCAAGGAAACTATCATTAGAGTGAATACACAGCCCACAGAATGGGAAAAAATATTTGCTCTCTACACATCTGATAAAAGGCTGATAACAAGAATCTATCTAGAACTCAAAAAAAATCAACAAGAAAATATCAAACAACCCCATCAACAAATGGGAAAGGGAAATGAATAGAAACTTTTCAAAAGAAGACAGAAAAATGGTCAGAAAACATATAAAAAATGCTCAACATCTCTAATTATTAGAGAAATGCAAATCAAAACCACAATGAGGTATCACCTAACCCCGGTGAGATTGGCCTCTATCAAAAAATCACAAAACAACAAATGTTGGCGAGGATGTGGAGAGACAGG
>CAUYSK010003101.1:0-10420 GCA_963575035.1 Avahi laniger
TTTTTTTTTTTTGAGACAGAGTCTCACTGTGTTGCCTGGGCTAGAGTGCCGTGGCGTCAGCCTAGCTCACAGCAACCTCAAACTCCTGGGCTCAAGCGATCCTCCTGCCTCAGCCTCCCGAGTAGCTGGGACTACAGGCATCTGCCACCATGCCCGGCTGATTTTTTCTATATATTTTTAATTGTCCAATTAATTTCTTTCTAATTTTAGTAGAGACGGGGTCTTGCTCTTGCTCAGGCTGGTTTCGAACTCCTGAGCTCAAACAATCCGCCCGCCTCGGCCTCCCAGAGAGCTAGGATTACAGGCGTGAGCCACCGCGCCTGGCCCTTATTGTGGTTTTAATTTGCATTTCCTTGCTGATTAGTGACATTGAGCATTTTTTCCTATGTTTATTGGACATTTGTCGATCTTACTTTGAAAAGCTTCTGTTCGTATCTTTTGCCCACTTTTTGATGGGGTTGTTTGATTTTGATTTTGCATCTAGAAAACCCCAAAGATTCCACCACTAAAAGACTCTTAGAATTAGTAAATTCAACAAAGTCTCAGGATACAAAATCAATGTACACAAATCAGAGCATTCCTATACACCAATAATAGTTAAGCTGAGAGTCAAATTAAAGACTCAGTACCATTCACAACAGCTACAAAGAAAATAAAATACCTTGGAATATACTTAACTAAGGAGGTGAAACATCTCTAGAAAGAGAACTACAAAACACCGAGGAAAGAAATTGCAGAAGATACAAATGGAAAAACATATCTTGCTCATGAATTGGTAAAATCAACATTGCTGAAATGTCCAGACCACCCAAAGTGATTTACAGATTCAATGCAATTCCCCTCAAAATACTAACGTCATATTTCACAGATGTAGAAAAAATAGTTCTGTGCTTTGTTTGGAACCAGAAAAGAGCCCCAATAGCCAAAGCAATCTTAAGCAAAAGAAACAAATCTGGAGGCTTCACATTAGCAGACTTCAAACTGTACTACAAGGCTACAGTAACCAAGACATCATGGTATTGGCACAAAAATAGTGACATAGACTAATGGAACAGAACAGAGAATTCAGATATAAAATCATCCATCCACATACAGCCAACTGATCTTTGACAAAGCAGACAACGGTGTACACTGAGGAAAAAGAATCCCTACTCAATAATTGGTGCTGGGAAAATTGGATAGCCACATGCAGAAGAATGAAACAGGATCAATATTTCTCACTGCTCACAAAAATTAATTTAAGATGGATAAAAGACTTAAACGTAAGGCATGAAACCGTAAGAACACTAGAAGAAAATGTTGGAGGAACTCTTCTAGATACCGGCCTAGGCAAAGAATTTACGAAGAAGACCCCAGTGGTAATCCCAGCAACAATAAAGATAAATAAATGAGGCTTGATTAAATTAAAAAGTTTCTGCACAGCCAAGGAAATAATCAGCAGAGCAAATGACAATCTATAGAGTGGGAGAAAATATTCACAAGCTACGCATCCAATAAAGGGCTAATAACCAGAATCTATGAAGAACTCAGGCAAATCAGCAAAAAAGAAATCAAACTTTTATCCTTTTCTTTTTTGTGCATTGAAGCCTTTTCAGTTTGGTATTTCCTAGTGGGTGTGTGTCCCTTGGTTTCTGTGCAGGTGGTAAAGTTGTACATGTGTATGTAAGTGTGCACATGACGTGTAGTAACAAAAGAACCTGTAAGGAAGTGTTACCGGGAAGCCTCTGGGTAATTGAAGCAATAGACTTATATAAGACCACTGCTTAGAGCATATTTCTTCCCAAAGGCTGGGCCACAGCCCTTTCTGCACGTGTCATAGCCTGACACGTCTATCCAAGCACATGCTGTCACATTTGATGTAATGAGGCACCAAGAGAGGCCAAGGTTTTCCGGTGAGAGCTGGATCTCTCATCATCCAAGGCTGTGGCTGGCTGCGCTGTCAAAACGGCTTGAGACATAAAGAGAAATCTTAGCTTCCTGTCCTTGGCTTGCAGTCAGAGCAAGATGATACCCTCTGTGAAAGTTAGAGTACCCCAAACAGTCAAGGAGATGATTTTATTCAGGGTATCGTAATAGGGAGAAGGTTCATTAATGAGGAACTTCTCCAAGAGGGAGAAATCCTGGGGTTTCGTAGAACGAGTACATGAGGGAGTCAGAAGGAAGGGTGCAAGTGAGTCTCATCCCAGAGTGTGAGGGGGCAGGTGCCTTCCTTCCCTCTACTCCCTGGGCACCTTGGTGACGCATCTGTGACAGTCCGCATTTGAGTGTCGTGTCACTGCCTCCACCAGTAGCTTAGCCTTGCTTATCTTTGTATCTCCACCACCAGATATAGTGGCTGCCTGACATTAACAATGTACTTCATAAATGTTTCTCTGACTCACGCAGGAGGAGTGTAGGGTGATGTCTGATCTTTGACTCCTGAGATTTGGTGGAGGAAGTAGAGTTTTTACAATATATAAACTCCTTCTTTCTGTGTTACTTAGTCATCCTGAAGCCCCAGGGAAGTGTGGGTGATGAGAAAGAGACGTAAGTCAGTGCACAATGATTATTTTTGAATGTCCCTATTTCTGAGGGCAGAATTGTATGTTTAGAATCTCACTGTGGACTTTTTACCAAAAGCATTTGGAATTTCTGTGTATATTAGGAGTTATTAGTTTTTTCTCCCAGTTGCTGACATGTTGGGCCCAATGAGAAAATATATTTTTTAAGGTCAAACATTTATAAGTATAATGAAATTTCAAATATAAAAGTTATAAAATCTTGTGATTTATTATTAGAATTGAATTTAATGCAGACCCTTGTTAATGTCTGAATCTGGAAAATACCACTTAACCAATTAATGAATTAGGCTTTCATTTATAATTATGGAGAATAGATTGTAACTCAGACTAGGCCCTTATTATAGGTGTGCTCACTTCAAGATATGGTAGAATCTTGCCCTCTCCTGTGAAAGGTGAGCCTGTGAAATCCGAATGTATTTTCACTGGCTGTGACTACAGTGGCTTCAGCACTCTTAAGACAAATGACCGTCTTGACTGTAGAATTATAGTCAGAATCGTAGATGTGAAATTTGGTGTTTATTTTGTTTCTGCTCCTTTCATTAGCTAGTTTATCTTTAGATATACCCGCTGTGAGAAGTAATTGGAAACTCATATCCCTCAAAAATTGTTCTGTGAAAAGTATTTTAATTTTACTTTTTGAAACAGCTTATTAGGATTTCATTTCATTTCACATTGGAATCATTTATGCAATAATTCTGTAGGTTTTTCAGTCTCATGCTTAATGGCCCTGCTGAATATTCATTCAATTTTCTAGAGTTGTGGGTTTTTCCCCCCTGAGTAGTATGTTTAAAAATTGTAAGTTTTTGTTTTCATGTGGAATAATAGCTATAGCTGCACGCCCATGCAGGTGACATCTGTGGTGGCAAAGAGGAGTAACATCATTTGAAGTCCTATTGCTCTTAAAGAGAAAAGCTTGAAAAACAGTCGTGACTTTTCGGATTTTATCTTTTAGCAATTGTTTCGAAATTAATACAAGAGAATGGTTTTTTGAGCATTTACTATGTGCCATGCACTGTGCATATACCTGGCTGTATAGCTTTTAATTCTGCAATAATCCTGTGTGACATTGTTATTATCATTATTATATTATCTTAGAGATGAGAAAAATGGAGCTTAGAAAACCTCAAGTAAATTGCATAGGTCTCCTTGGCTACTGAGTGGCCAAATTCAGAATTCAAACCCATCTGACATCATATTCTTAATGCATATTCTTAAGCATTATCCTATATTTTGATGAATTTTAATATTTTTTATGATAAAAGAGTTAATATTTTTATGACTCAAGATTGGCTTTATTATAATTTTATACATCTAGTGTATTTGTTTATGCAGAGACAAAGACTATTTGGTTTCTTTGACAGTTTTTCTTAAACTGTAACATTATCACATTTTTAAAGTAGTTGGTATTGAACAAAATGAACTTCCTTTTTATGCCTGCTACCAGTCCATTTGTTTACCATTCCTGTCATGTTAAAATGAGTTCTCAAAGAAAAATTTGAAAGTTTTTTCATAACTCAAATCAGGAAGTTTTTTTTTTTAATGAAAACTGATAAAATTTTATTTATTGACTAGCAACTATAATAGGGGAGAGGCAGTTAATAGCTTAGACTGGAGTTCATAAGGCTAGGGTAATTCATTCATCTATAACCATTTTTTTTTAAACTACTTTCCATATGTCAAGCACTGGGCTCGATGCTGAGATACAGAGTTTTGCAATAACAACATTTGGTGAGCACTTTCTATATGCCAGTTACTATTCTAAGCCCATTGTATATCTAACCAATATAATCCCCCAACAACTGAGGTAAATGTTAATGCTGTTAGGATCCTCATTTCATAGATGATGAAACAGACTCAGAAGGGCTAGATAATTTGCCTAATATCACACAGCTGGTAAGTGGCAGAGCCAGGACTTAGTCTAAACTAGTGTCTCTCAACCACTAGGCTCCATATTCTCTCGTACTGAACAAAATAGACGAGGTCTCTATTCTGATGGAGATCTTTTCTAGCTAAGAGAGACATTCACTAACAAAATAAACAGGACACTGTTAGCTAGTGTCAGTAAAATTGAGATTGTTCTGGGGAGGAATGATGCTCACAAATATGACTCAGATAGGCACAGACAACAATGGGATTATCGTGTTTCCACGGTAATACAAAGGAATCATGTACAACTCTTTCTAAACCATATAAAATGTTCAGTAATGTTCAAGGTATTAATATCACTCTTATGTAGCCCTTTGAAAGGAAGTACATTGACTCAGCCTGTAGTTTTCATGGTTTTTGGTAATTTCAGTGACCATTATGTGATATATTTTTGTTTCTTTTCATGATTCGTTTAACCAGTGAAGAGTATTTAGTCCATAAGCCAAAAGGTTTTTTAAGAAAGACAGAGTATGATTTGTTAGTACATTTTATTATTCAAAACCTACTGGGTCCCTTGAAAACTTAAAAGAGGAATGTTTGGGACATATAATTATTTTCCGGAAGGAAGCACAACTTCACAAACAGGTACACTAACTATCTTACAAAATATAGTTTACCGAAATATATATGATAAAATTCTTCTCTAAAGAAATGATGTGAATCTTTTATACTTAGTCTGCAATGCTCTGTGTTTTTTAAAGTTTGGAGAATTGATACAGTTAGAACAGAGCCTGTGCTAAGTTGCAAACTTGCATATCCATTGGCTGCAGAACTTTCATTACATTCATAATTTATTTGCCTAATAGCAAATGGGCACCTACCAAATGCTAGAGTCTGTTCTCAGTGATGAGATTGCAGCAATGACCACGACAAAGTCTCTCCTGTCGTTAGTGTGCATTCTGGTGAAGGAACACAGACGATAAAGGAATATATAACATACCAAGAAGCGGTGAGTGTGATGGGGAAAGATCTGGTGCCCTGGAGGGAAAGAGTGTTGGGAGCCTGGGGGTTAGAAGGGTGAAGGAGGGGTCTTTTTGATGAGGAATCCTCTGAGCAGAGGCCTGAGGAAGTGAACGTGTCTCCAGAAAGGCAGTCCAGGAGAGAGACCAGCAGGGGAAGATGTCTGAAGTGAAATTGTGCTCGGTTTGCCCAGGGAAGCCAATGTGACTGGCACAGAGCAAAGGACCGGGAGAAGGAGGAGAAGCAGCAGGAAATGCGTTTTGAGAAGTGGCGGGAGGCTGGGTCGTGGAAATGGTCTATATTACTTAAAAAATTATTCACCGTAGAATACTCAGGGCCTAGGTAAAATGCCTGGAGTTCAGTAATAATTTATAATTATTTGATGAGGCATTTAATTTTAAAAGACACATTAATCAGCACACTTTTGGAGTTGTGTTTCTGTTCTGGAAACACAATTCAAAGTAGCTTAAATCTAAAAGGGGGAGTTGGTTTAACATATAAAACCTGTGTTCCTTTTGGGGCTGACAAGTATTTCAGATGTGCGTGTGTATGAGGGTGTGCGTGTGTGAATACGCTGGCTTTATTCTCAGTTTGGCTCTCCCCTCGTGCTGGCAAAGGTGACTATTAACAGCGCCAATTTTGCATTAGATCGTACTACTTAGCAGCACTGGTGGCACCGCAGCACTGCACTCCTGATGTCCCCCACCGAATTTCAGAGCATGGCTCTCGTTGGCCGCCTCCCTCATGTGCCCACCCCGAACCAGTCACTGTGACCAGGGTTTCCTGCTCATTAGCCATGCCCACACCAAACACGAACTGAGAATAGGGGGCCCTCCAATGTGTACATGTAGAAGAATTAGAAATGGAATTATATGGAACCCAGAAATATGTTTGCCTTTAGTTTTATTCTGAGGGAAAATTGGCACTGAGCAGCTCTGCCTGCCAAGTGAAACTGTAAACTCCTCAGGCATGCTGGCCAGAGACCTGAGTATTGAGAGGAGCTTGGTGCTAGTGACCTGCTCTGCTAAGGGATTCCATTAGGTAGAAGGGTTTGGGAGTGTTTTACAGCAAAACTGTGGATGACTTCTAGAAAGGTGCATTTTCAACATCGGAATCACTTCTGTTACTGAGAAAAAAGAAAGGCCAAGAATGTAGGCTACGTGAAAACAGGAAGTCTTTGTCTTGTGTGTTATTGTCTCTCTAGGAGTTTAGTACTAAAAAATATTAATATCTAATATATGACAAAAATCTATGATAACTAACAACTGAGGAGCTGAAGCAGGATAACTTTCATATTGTGTTGGAGTGTTCGCTTTCTTTTAAATCTTAATGCAGACTGTAGTTCCAGCCCCTGTACTAATTAGCTATGTTCCCTTAATTATAGCTAATAACCTTTTGGGGCTTCACTTTCTCCAACTGTAAATTAAGAGAGACTAGGTGCTTCATCTTACGGCGTGGTTTGGGGATCTTTTACTTTTTAATGTCTGTTCATTCCTTGCAGGCTGCTGTCCGTCACACGCCCCCAGCACATTCTCCGTTTAGGAGGGAGCTGTGTTTCATCTTTCTCTGTCATCCTAGCGCTGGTTCCAGCTCCAAAAATCTTGTGACCCTCCTTGTTTGTGTTTTACATTAAATAAAGGTTAACTTATAGGATATTATCATTCTTTGAATGAACAAATTTATTCCACTGACATATTTTACATAAGGGTTTAGGTATTATTAGCTCTTCCCTAAATGACAGATCTTAATGATAGAGAAAGACTTGTACATTGAAAATAAAACGTTTTTTTTTCAATTACTAGTGAAGATATCTTTTTATTTCAAAGTATTATTGGGGTACAAATATGTTTGGTTACATAGATCACTTTTATAATGCTTGATTCATGGTTATAAGTGTTCCCATCACCCAGATAGTGTTCATTGTACCCATTAGATGGAAATAAAACATTGTTGAAAGAAATTAAGATCTAAATAAATAGAAAGATATCTGAATGCTCATGGATTGGAAGACTTAATATGTTAAGATAGTAATACTTCCCAGATGATCTATACGAATTCAGTACAATCATTATGAAAATTACAGCTTCCTCTTTTGCAGAAATTAACAAGGTGATAAAGTTCACATTGAAATGTAAACAATTCAGAATAGTCAAAACAATCTTGAAAAGAACCGACTTGGAGAATTTACACTTCTTGATATGAAAAGTTATTACAAAGTTACAGTAATCAAAACAGTGTGATACTGATATTAAGATAGACATTATAGATAGAATAGAAATGGGAGTCGAGAAATGTGTAAATTCATAGTCAATTGATTTTCAACAGAGGTGCGAAGACCATTCAGTAGGGAAGGAATAGTGTTTTCAATCGATGGTGTAGGATTGAATATCCTACATACAAAAAAAAAAAAAGTTGAATGCTTACCTGACACCATATACAAAAATTAACTAAAAAAATTGATCAAAGCTGGGCATGGCAGCACGCATCTGTAGTCTCACCTACTAGGCAGGCTGAGGTGGGAGGATTGCTTGAGCCCAGGAGTTTGAGTCCAGCCTGGACAACATAGCAGGACCTTGTCTCTAAAAACAAAAACCAAAAATGCAAATTGATCAAAAACCTACACATAAGTGCTAAAACTATAAAACTCTTAGAAGAAAACACAAGGAAAATCCTCAAGACATTGGATTTGGCAAGATTTCTTGGAAATGATACCAAAAGCACAGACAGCAAAAGTAGATAAAGTTGACATTATCAACATTTAAAATTTTGCATATCAAAGGACCTTATCAAAAAAGTTGAAAGGACAACCAACAGAATGGAAGAAAATATTTGCAAATCATATATCTGATAAAAGTCTAGTATCCAGAATATATAAATAATACTTACAACTAAACAATAAAAAGACAAACTACCCAATTAAAAAATGGGCAAAGGATTTGAATAGACATCTTCCCAAAGAAGATACACAGATGGCCAATAAGCACATGAAAAGATGCCCACCATTGATAGTCATTAGGGAAATTCAAATCAAAACCATTATAAGATACCACTTCACACCACTAGGATGACTATAATTTAAAAAGTGAAAAATAACGAGGATTGGCAAGGATGTGGAGAAACTAGAATCCTTCCACGCTGCTGGTGAGAATGTAAAGTGTTCATTTGCTATGGGAAACACTTTGGCAGTTCCTTAAAAATTTAAGCAACAAGTTACCATATGAGACCCACCAGTTCCACTCCTAGATACATCCCCAAGAGAATTAAGAACACATGTCCACACAAAAACCTGTACATAATTGTTTATAGCATCATTATTCATAGTACAAAAAAAAAAGGAACCCAAATGTCTATCAGCTCAGGAATGGATAAATAAAATTTGGGGCATGTCAGTGCCACATTTGTACTATAAAAGAACGGAATAGTGATATGGGCTGCAACATGGATGAACCTTCAAAAAGATTAGCCTAAATAGAAAGAAACCAGGCACAAAAAGGCTGTATATTATATAGTATCATTTATATGAAATGTCCGGAATAGGCCAATCAATAGAGACAGAAATGGGATTAGTGGTTGCCTAGGGCTTTAATGGAATGTGATGGGTATGGAGATTTCTTTTTGGATAATGAAGACATTCTGGAATTAGATAATGGTAATTTTTGTGCTACCTTTCAAATACATGAAAACCACTGAACTGTATACTTTTACATGATGAAATTTATAGTATGTGAATTATTTCTCAGTGATTAAAAAAAAATATTCTCATCCGCCTGGGTGGTAGCACATTAAGGTCTAAGAAAAAGCAGTCAGATGCAATGATTTATTTATCCCAGTTAATTTACTGTGGACAAATTTCTCAGCTTTTATAATAGTCTAGATTAATTTACTAATATTAGGCATATAGGATTATTGAGTAAGATAAGAATTGTTTCTGGTTGGGAGGGAGTTAACATTTCATTATTGAGACAGAAGTATTAACCTGTGCACTATTTATAAAATAGAATTATCTTGACTCATTTTTGATTCAGAGTGAGCTCTAGTGGCATCATTGTTTTTTTACCCATGCCTATGAGGTAATTTTAGTCAATTCACTTAAAAGAAATTTTGTTAAAAAGATGAAGCTCTAACATGGTGAATAAAAACGTTGAGTTTAACCATTTGAATAATGCTGGGATTCAGGATCCCTTTTTAAAAAAAGACTTAATCTGTGAGTCATATTGGAAAATGTTTTCTCTCTAAGTGGGCCATTGAAGGTTATTGTTCTCATATCCTTAAGTGCCCAGATAACAATAAATTATAGGTATTAAATAGATTTATTTATAATGTGAGAAGTAGCCCTTTTAAAGATTCCCTTATATATTTCATTACTTGTTAGATTATACCAGCAGCAGTATAGATATTGACCTACAAAGTGCATATTTAATTTAGAGTCTTGGGGTACTTACCTATTACTTAATTCAGTAGTCTTAGAAAATCACCCTTCCCAAGACATAGTCATTTGCATAAAATTTTTGTTTATTATATTCTCTGAGATAAAAATTGGCTGGATCTAATACAGCATTATAATATCATTCTTAATTTGTATATGAAGGTGATAGTTTAGAAATGTCTTTTCTAAACTGGAATGAGTCTGACCCTTGGTTTTAAATTATTCAAATGGAATCTTTTCATGGAATTCTTTGGTGAATTTTCTCTCAACTTGAAGTTTCAGTACACTACTCTGCTATAAGTTGGAGAATGTTTGCCTTTTACAACAGGCACAAAGTTTTCCTACTCAGGTAAATCAGAGGGGGCTAGAGATCGCTACAGATGTTATAGTTTTCTATTTTGTACTTAACTGATGTAATTAGCATACATTAATTGGGTGAACTTTGCTAACCTCTGGGCCAGACATACATGTTCATCAATTATTTGACACATGTTTCTGGGGCATTTACTTGCCTATTACTGTATTAAATGCAGTGTGGTATACAAAG
>CAUYSK010003103.1:0-48340 GCA_963575035.1 Avahi laniger
CTTGGGATACCTCGCTTAGTAGAATGTGTTCCAGCCCTTTCCAGGAGTATATAAGAGGTGCTATGTCACCATTGTTTCTTAAAGCTGAATAGTACTCCATGGTATACATATACCACAGTTTATTAATCCACTCATATATCAATGGACACTTGGGCTGTTTCCACATCTTTGTAATTGTGAATTGTGCTGCTATGAGCTGATTTTTATATATGTGAGAGATAGGGGTTCAGTTCATTCTTCTGTATGTGACCATTCAAGTTTTTCAGCACCATTAATTGAAAAGGGTGTGCTTTCCCCAGTGTATATTCTTGTTTAATTTTTCAAGGATAAGTTGACAGTAAATTTTTTCTGGATTCTCTAGTCTGTTCCATTGATTTGTGTGTCTATTTTTGTACTGATACCCTGCTATTTGGGTCACTATAGTCTTGTAGTATAATTTGAAGTCAAGTAATGGGATGTTTGCAGCTTTGTCCATTTGCTTAGGATTGCTTTGGCTATTTAGGCTATTTTGGTTCCATGTGAATTTTAGGATTGTTTTCTTCTAATTCTGTAAAAAATGGCAGTGGTATTTGCATAGGTCTTACATCGAATCTGTAGATTGTTTTTTGGCAGTATGGCTGCTTTAATGATGTTAATTCTTCTGATCCGTGATCATGGGATGTTTTTCCATTTGTATATGTCATTCACAATTTCTTTCATCAGTGTTTTGTGCTTTCCCTTTTAGAGATCTTTCATCTCCTGGGTTCAATATATTCTGAGGTATGTTTGCTGAGTAGCTATTATAAATGGTGTTGCCTTCTTGGTTTGATTCTCGGCTTGGTTATTATTGGTGTATACAAACACTATTGATTTTTTTACATTGATTTTGTATCCTAAAACTTTGCCAAATTTGTTTATCAAATCTAAGAGTTTTTTGGTCAATCTTTGGAGTTTTCTACAGATAAGCTCATATCATCAATGAACAGGGGTAATTTGACTTCCTTTTTTCCAATTTATATGCCTTTTTATTTTCTTCTCTTGCCTGATTGCTTCAGTGGGGACTTCCCGTATTATGTTGAATAAGAGTGGTGAAAATGGGCATCCTTGTCTTGTTTTACATTTTAAAGAGAATGCTTTCAAATTTTCCCCATTTAGCATGATGTTGACTGTGGGTTTGCTATATACGACCTTTATTATTTTGAAGTATGTTCCTTCTATGGCTGGTTTGTTGAGGGTTTTTGTCATGAAGGGATGCCGAATTTCATCAAATGCTTTTTCTGCATCTATTGAGATGATCATATGGTTTTTGTCCTTAATTATTTTTATGTGATGCATCACATTTATTTATTTGCATATGTTAAACCATGGTATTATCTTTTTGATGTGCTATTATTGGATTTTGATCAACTGTATACTACTAATTTTAATGCTAACTCAATATAGAAGACATTTTTAAACACATAGTATATCATGGACCAAATAAATATAAAAAACAAAAAGCAATTTCAGTCTGTATATATATTTTTATGAAGGAAACTTCAGTAAATTATTTCAAGCAAAAAATAAATTATATTGGAATACAATTCTATAATGATATTGCAATGCATGTTAGAAGTTTAAAGATTAAGAAATGATGTAAAATCTCTGACTTAAAAAAGGGGAATTTGTTGATTCCAAAGCTATCTCCTCTCTAAAACCAGGAGAAAAAAAAACAGAGAAAAAACACTTGATGAAGAAACAGATATTATATTTTAGATTATGATCATCAACAGCTGCAAACATTTTAGGTAAAAATTTTATAAGGAAATTTTTATGGCTTAAAATGGTATTAATGGTGACATAATAAAAATAAATAACATGTTATTTATTTATTATAATTAATACTAATAATTTTAAAAGAAAGACAATTAGAATTGAGTTTACAATATAATAATAATTTAAAAAGAAAGACAATTGAAATTAAGTATGTAATAATATAACACACTAATTAACACACGATATCATCAATCATGTGCTCTTGCCAAAATATCAAGCTCAATCTGTGAAGCCTCTAAATATAAATACCAGTGTATAAGAAATGCAAAAATAGAGAGTAATATCTTATCTTAAACTAAACAGGGACACAATCTGAAGAAACTTAGAATGTGAGAAACTCAATAGGAAAAATATCGAGGCTCTTCAACAGATACATTTCAAAGAAAAAAAAAAGGAGATAGAACTTATAGGTTAAAAGAGACATATTAACCAATGGTAACACGTGCAACTTGAATGGAGCCTGATTCAAACAAGCCAGCTATAACAAGACAACAATGCATACATTCATGAAACAAATGGGGAACTTTGAGCATCATACAAAAACTTTTGCTAAGTTTTAGGAGTGTTAATGGTGTGATGATTTTTTTTAAAGATTTTTTTTCTACTAGAGGTACATACTAAAAATATTTATGGATTAAGTAGTATTATGTCTGGATTTTTCTTTAAAATAATCCAGTGGGTATGAGTTAGAGAGAGTGCATGCAGGAATCAGCAAAATAATATTGACTTTGAGTGAATAATTTTTGAGTTCTATAATAGATACATGGAAATTTATTAGATCATTTTCTATACCTTGGCAAAGAGCTTATCTATGTATTATTTTTCATGTCTGATAGCAACAAATTAACACTGCATTTAAATTTTATTGAGCATATTTAAAAGATATATTTAACAGTTTTTTAAAATGTCCATATTTATAATACGCTATAAATGACATACTGTTCAATTCTTTTTCTTAATTATATATTTTCTGTAATCCAATATATTAAAATGTTCCATTTTAACATGTAATCAATATATGAATTCTTTTTTTATTTCAGGATATTATGGGGGTACAATTTTTAAACATGGTGAAAATGTTTAGATATTGCCTTTAAAATGTATGAGAGGATGCATGATTTTTCAAAATCCTCTTGGGAAGTACACAAGCACACATACTTAAAGATACTTTCCAAGAGGACCTATTAGATAGGCAGAAATCTACCATCCTCTCAAATTACCTAGGCCACAAATTTCAGTGTAATCTTAAAGCCCTTGGTTTCCTTCATTAACCTCAACCAAACATTTACCAATTTCTCTTAATGTCACCTCAAATGTCATTCTTTTCTCTTCTTTCTCTTTATTTCTACAACCACTTCCCTACTAACAACTTTTGTTATCTCTTTTCCAAATTGTAACAGTCTCCTAATCATACCTCTGACCACAGTTTTCTCTAGGTTATCTTCTATATTTTAGTCCAAAGTGATCTACCTAAAACCCACATTTGATCACATCAATCTATTCTAACTATTCCATAGTTCTCCACCACATTCAAAATAAAAGGCAAAATTCTTATCATAGTATGTAATATTCTCTATCAGATGTCCTTTCTCTATCTCACCAATCTTATTTCATGTGACTTCTCTGACTTCAGAGCATATTATTTGTGCCCCTTGATAGTCATTTCCATTTTGTCTCTACTGAACTCTCATGGTTTATTTTTAATTTAATTTTTAAAATTAATTCCCAGGTTTTAGCTTTGGAAATGGACACTCAAAAACATAAAAGTCCCGGACCAGATGCCTACACTCCAGAGTTCTACCAGACATTCAAAGAAGAACTCACACCTATACCATAGAAATTATTCCACAGTATTGAGAAAGATGGCATCCTTCCTAACTCATTCTATGAAGTCAATATCACCTTGATACCAAAACCAGGAAAGGACACAACAAAAAAAGGAAACTACAGCCCAATATCCATTATGAATGTAGATGCAAAAATTCTCTGTAAAATACGAGCAAACTGAATTCAACAGCACATCAAAAAAAAAAAAATCCACCATGAACAAGTGGGCTTCGTCCTATAGGGATGCAAAGATGGTTCAACATATGTAAATCAATAAACGTGATTCACCACATAAACAGAAGCAAAAACAAAGACCATAGGATCATCTCAATAGATGCAGAAAAAGCATTTGACAAAAATCCAACACCCTTTAATGATAAAAACCCTCAACAAACTAGTCATAGAAGGAATATATTTCAAAATAATAAAAGCCATATATGACAAACCCACAGTCAACCTCATGCTGAATGGGGAGCATTGAAAACATTCCCCCAAAAAACTGGAACAAGAAAGGGTGCCCACTGTCACCATTTCTATTCAACATAGTGCTGGAAGTCCTAGCCAGAGCAATCAGGCAAAGAAAGAAATGAAGTGTATCCAAATTGGAAAACAGGAGGTCAAATAATCACTTTTCACTGACAATATGATTTTGTATCTAGAAAATCCTGAATACTCTACCAAGAGACTCCTAGAACTGATAAATAAATTCAGCAAAGTCTCAAGTTGCAAAATCAATGTACACAAATCAGTAGCATTCCTATATACCAATAATAGTCAAACTGAGAGTCAAATAAAAGACTCAATACCACTCACAATTGCTACAAAGAAAATAAAATACTTAGGAATACACTTATCCAAGGAGGTGAAAGATCTCTACAAGGAGAATTATGAAACAGTGAGGAATGAAACTGCAAATGACACAAATAGAAAAATTTATCATGCTCACGGATTGGTACAATCAACATTGTTAAAATGACCATACTGCCCAGAATGATTTACAAATTCAATGCAATCCCCATCAAAATATCACCATCATACTTCACAGATCTAGAAAAAATAATTCTATGTTTGGAACCAGAAAAGAGTCTGAATAGCCAAACACTATTAAGCAAAAAGAACAAATCTGGAAGCATCACATTACCAGACTTCAAAATATACTACAAGGCTACAGTAACCAAGACAGCGTGGTATTGGTGCAAACATAGAGACATAAACCAAAGGAACAGAATGGAGTACCCAGATATAAAACCATCAACCGACAGCCAATTGATCTTTGACAAAGCACACAACAATGCACAGTGGGGAAAAGAATCCCTATTCAATAAATGGTGCTAGGATAATTTGATGGCTACATATAGAAGAATGAAATAGGACTCTTATCTCTCACACCTCACAAAAACTAATTTAAGATGGATGAAAGACTTAAATGCAAGGCATGAAACCATAAAAATTCTAGAAGAAAATGTAGGAAAAATTCTTCTAGATATTGCCATAGGCAAAAAACTTATGATTAAGACCTCAATTGCAATTACAGCAACATCAATAATAAATAAATGGAATTTGATTAAATTAAACAGCTTCTTCAGAGCTAAGAAAATAATCAACAAAGCAAACAGACATCCTACAAAATGGGAGAAAACATTCCCAAACTATACATTTGATAAAGAGCTAGCAGCCAGAATTGGCAAAGAACTCAAGCAAATCAGCAAGAAAAAAACAAACAACCCATTCAAAAGTGGGCAAAAGAACAAAATCTTTTCAAAAGAAGATAGATAAATGGTCAACAAACATATGAAAAATGCTTAATGTCACTAATCATCAGGGAAATGTAAATTAAAACCATAATGAAATAGCACCTTACCCCTGTTAGAATGGCTTTTATTAAAAAGTCAAAAAACAAGATGCTGGCATAGGTGCAGAGAGAAAGGAATGCTTATACACTGTTGGTAGGTCTGCAAATTAGTACAACCTCTTTGAAAAACAGTATGGAGATTCTACAAAGAACTAAAAGTAGACCTGACATTCGATCCAGCAATCCCACTAATGGGTATCTATCCAAAGGAAAAGAAATCATTTTATCAAAAAGACACCTGTACTCAAATGTTTATTGCAGCACAATTCACAATTGCAAAGATGTGGAATCAATCCAAATGCCCATCAATTCATGAATGGATTAACAAAATGTTGAATATGTACACCATGGAGTACTAACCCATACAAAAGGATGAATTAAGGCCTTTTGCAAATATTTGAATGGAACTAGAGACCATCATGTAAAGTGAAATATCTTAATAATGGGGGAAAAAAACCCACCACATGTACTCTCTGTGAAATTGGAACTAACTGATGGGCACACATGTGCACAGAGGAAAATAAAACTCACTGGAAATCAAGTAGGGAGGAATGATAGGAGTGGAGGGGCAAAAACCTACCTAACAGGTACAATGAACACTATTCGGGTGATGGGCACATTTATAGCCATGACTCAAGCACAAAGTGATCCATGTAATGAAAACATTTGTACCTCCTTAATATGTTGAAATAAAAAAAGAAACACCAAAGAAAATAAAGTAATGAAACTTATGTCAAATTAAAAATCCAGATCCTCAGTCACACTAGCCACATATCAAGAGCCCAAGAGCCACAGGTAGCTCATAGCTTCCGTATTGGAAGGCACAAATATAGAACACTGTTATTATTACAGAAAATTCCATTGGAGAGTGCTGTGGAGGGGAAGTCACGATTGCCATGGAAGAAGGTGGTCTGTGAAGAGGAACGTTTAAATAAAGACAATATATATTGAATATGTTCACTGGGACCCCTCTGTCAGTAGCCATAGGATTTGGATTTTAAAAATCTGTTGCAATCATTCTGCATATAGGTTGGATATTCATTCATTTCCCTTGTATCCTCATCAAACAATAAGTTCCATGGTTCTCAATCTGGCTGCATATTAGAACCAAATACAGAGAATATGGTTTGACTGTTCTGGGGATGAGCAGCAGAGAACCTATGTTTTTAAAAGTTATCCCAGGTTAACTCTATTTTGTAGACAGGTTTGAGAAGCACTGATTTAGCACATACATCACCACATTTAATCAAATAAGCATTTCTTTAACTGTAGAGTTTTAGCCAAAATAGAGGTACTTAAATGTTCTATAGAAAACCTACTGTATCACAGAAATTACTAATTGGAATTACAAAACAGGTTGCATTATTATCTGCATAGTCCATAGGAGCAAACTGAGAAGCTGGATTGGCTCCAGTTTAGATATCCCAAGCAATCACCATCCACTGGGGCAGTCTTCTATGCTAAACTAAAACTCTTGTCAGAAAAAGAATTGTAGAAAGGAGCATAAAATCCATCTTGTTCCACAACCCAATTATTGGCAACTTGCAATAACAATTCTCCTATTCATTTCTGTATATAGTCTCTCATTTCTGTATATAGTCTCTGCTGGAGTTATTAATATAGTTCATCTTTATGTTACTTCTGGAATCTTTTACAGTTTCAGAGAATAATCAATTGTCCAGGAAGAATTACTCCATTTATCTTTTCTTAACAGTTTAATTATGCTGAATTCATGAGTATTTCTTACCATATAAGTTGTTCATTTTTTACTACTATATGAAATATAAATAATATCTTTACAATGAGATTACAGAGGATAAAAACTATTTCAGTCATTTTATTTCACTTTATATTATTGAGTAGAAATCCAATTTTTAAATTATTTTTGACACAAGTATATCACATACCAATCAGGCTATTGTCATGTATTTTTACTTCTTTTTCTTATTTGAAATTGATGGTGTAGTTTTCAAATATTAACATTTTGAATAGGGTGAATGTTTTCATTATTTGTAGTTTAAAAGATAATTGTAACTTTTTTGTAATTAAAAAAATGGAAAGCAATTTGAAACTTTCAAACTCACCTGCTATCTTTTAAGTCCTTTCATGATCTGGATCTATACTGTTTATGAAGGGTATTTTCCACTCTTTTCAACAAGCACCATCCACATAAGTCAGTGTTATTTTTAAAAGTCTTCCATAGTAGCAATTTTCATTATTGTGTCCTGAATTTTCTCATATTGTTTATCTTGTCCAGAATTTTCTTCATTCCCAAAAGAATGGATGTGGTACAGATTTTCGAGTAGCATGTGATGCTTTAAAGAAAAGTTATTGTGTGAGTTGAAAAAATAGTTTTATTTAATTTCATTATAGTTGATATAATTTTGTTAAATATGACATCTTGAAAAACAGGATTATGAAGTATATAAATAATGGAAATGGAAGAGTAGTACATAAATCTATTTATAGAAATTACTGTGATATTCTTTTTTTTTAAATTTCAGAATATTATGAGGGTACAAACATTTTGGCTACATATAATGCCTTTGCCTCACCCAAGCCAGAGCTACAAGCATGCCCATCCCCCATACAGTATACTACACACCCATTAGTTGTGAGTTTACACAACCCTACCGCTCCCCCAACTCCCTCCACACCTGATGAATATTACTTCCATGTGAGCACCTAAATGTTGATCTGTTAGTACCAATTTGATGGTAAGTGCATGTGGTGCTTGTTTTTCCATTCTTGGCATACTTCACTTTGAAGAATGGGCTCCAGCTTCACCCAGGATAATATAAGAGGTGCTAGTTCTACATTGTTTCTTATGGTTGAGTAGTATTCCATGGTATACATATATCACATTTTATTAATCCACTCATGTATTGATAGGCACTTGGGTTGTTTCTACATATTTGCAATTGTGAACTTTGCTGCTATAGATATTTGAGTGCAGATGTCTTTATTGTAAAATATCTTTTTTTCCTTTGGGTAGAGGCCTGGTAGTGGGATTACTGGATCAAATGCTATTTCCATTTTTATTTCTTTGAGATATCTCCAAATTACTTTTCACAGCGGTTGTACTAATTTGCAGTCCCACCAGCAGTGTAAGAGTGTTCCTATCTCTGTGCATCCACACCAGCATTTGTTGTTTTCGGACTTTGTGATAAAATCCATTCTCACTGGAGTTAAGTGATATCTCATTGTGGTTTTGATTTGCATTTCCCTGATGATTACAGATGTTGAGTACTTTTATAAATGTTTGCTGGCTATTATTCTGTCTTCTTTTGAAAAGTTTCTGTCCATGTCCTTTGCCCACTTTTTAATGGGTTGTTTTATTTTTGTTAATTTTCTTAAGTTCTATATAGATTCTTGTTATCAGCACTTTATTGGATGTGTCCATACTACCTAAAGTGATCTACAGAATTAATGCAATTCCTATCAAAATACCATCATCATACTTTGCAGATCTAGAAAAAATAATTCTATGCATTGTATGAAACCAGAGAAGGTCTTGTATAGCCAAAGCAATCTTAAGCAAAAAGAATAAATTGGGAGGCATCATTCTATCAGACTTCAAGATTTACTACAAGGCTATAGTAACCAAAAAACCATGGCACTGGCACAAGAACAGAGATATAGACCTTTGGAACAGGTCTGAGAACCCAGATATAAAACCATCCTCATATTGTCCTCTAATTTTTGACAAAGCAGACAAAAACAGACACTTGGGAAAAGAATCTCTATTCAATAAATTGTACTGGGAAAACTGGATAATCACATGCAGAAAATTGAAACTGGATCCACATCTCTCACCTCTCACAAAAATCAACTGACGATGGATAACTGACTTAAACCTGAGGCATGAAACCTTAAGATTTTTAGAAGAAAATGTTGGGAAAACTCTTATAGACAACAGCCTAGGCAAAGAATTTATGAAGGAGACAGCCAAAGTAGTCACAGCAGCAATAAAAATTAATAAATGGGACCTAATCAAATTTAAAAGCTTCTGCATAGCCAAGGAAACAACCTACAGAATGGGAGAAAATATTTGCATGCTATACATCTGATAGAAATGATACTGTGACGTTCTTAACTTAGAACAGTATAAATATAGGATAATAATTCCCCAACATTAGTCAGCATCAGAATCACCCAGAGTACTTATTAGAATAGATTTCTGGGCTTAAACTCTATGGCTTCTCATTCAGTAGGTCTGCAGTGGGGCCCAAGAATTTTCGTATCTATTAGGTTCCCAGGTTAATGCCCATGCTGCTAATCTAGAGACCACACTTTGAGAAGCACTGATAGAGACATTCAGAAAGTTCAAGTCCACTGGAATTTTGCATTTTGGCATACATAAAATGCATATGCTTAATATGCCTATGGTTCTTCAAAACATCAGTTAGTTTTAAATGAGAAGCCAATTTGTGAACTGTAAAAAACAAAGAATTAAGAGAAATTAGTGTCAAGAAGGAAATTACAGCAAGTCCATTTTAGGCAGAAGACTTATTTAAGCTGATGAAAACCAAGATTGGATCATAAAATATCTATTGATTCCAATAATATTTTTGACAGTATTATTTGTTATAGAGGAAAAACTAGAAACAAATAAAGTGCTCATTTAATACAAGCTTAGTGTTACGGTAAGTCCAAATACAAAGGATTTAAAAAGAATGAGGTTAATTTGGATGTGCTGACATGGAAATATTTTCAGTATATATTATTATACTTATAAAAAGTGAAGGTGCAGAAAAATTCATGATTTCTTTAAGTAAATAATAACAAATATACATTTTATATTTAATTATATATGTTTACATTGACATTTACACATATTTATCATAGCATATAATTATATGTGTATGTATAAATATACATATATATGACTTTTGGCACAGTATACATATTGCTCTAAGCATGTTATCTGCTAAAGTTATACAAAAACTATTAAAACTAGTTAACTTTTGGAGATTGAGAAGGAAGGCATCCTCCCTAACTCATTGTATAAAGCCAGTATCACCCTGATACCAAAGACAGGAAAGGATATAAGAAAAAATGAAAACTACAGAACTACAGACCATTATTCCTAATGAAGACAGGTGCAAAAATCTTCAACACCATACTAGAAAACCAAATAAAACAGCACTTCACCACGATGAAGTCGTGATGAAGAAGTGAGCTTCATCCCAGGGATGCAAGGATGATTCAACATACAGGTCAATAAATGTGATTCACCACATAAACAGAATTTTAAAAAATCATACAATGATTTAAATATATTCAGAAAAAGCATTTGATAAAATCCAGCATCTCTTCACGATAAAAACCCTCAACAAATTAGGCATAGAAGGAATTTATATCAAAATAATAAAATCCATAAATGACAAATCCACAATCAACATCAAACTGAATGAGTTTGCTAAGAACTGGAATTAGACAAGGATGCCCATTTTTATCACTTTTATTCAACATAGTACTGGAATTCCTAGCCAGAGCAATCAGGCAAAAGAAAGAAATAAAATGAATCTAAATTAGAAAAGAGGAAGTCAGACTATCTCTGTTTGCTGATAATAAGATCTTATACCTAGAAAACCCCAAAGACTCCTCCAAAAGACTCCTAGATTTGATAAATGAATTCAGTAAAGTCTCAGGTTACAAAATCGATGTACATAAATTAGTAGAATTTCTATACACCAATAATGACCAAGCTGAGAATCAAACCAAGAACTCAATCCCATTTATAATAGCTGTAAAAATAAATAAACAAAAAACCTAGGAATATATTTAACCAACGAGGTGAAAGATCTCTGCCAGGAAAACTACAAAACACTGATAAAAGAAATCATAGATGATGCAAACAAATGGAAAAACATCCCATGTTCATAGGCTGGAAGAATCAATATTGTTAAAATGACCACAGTGCCCAAAACAGGCTACAGATTCAATGCAATTCCTATCAAAATACCAATGTTATTTTTCACAGAATTAGAAAAAACAATCCTAAAATTCATATGGAACCAAAAAAGAATCCAAATCGTCAAAGTAATCCTAAACAAAAACAAGTCTGGAGGGTATCAAATTACCTGACTCCAAATTATACTATAGGCTGTAGTAACCAAAACAGTATGGGTTTGCATTAAAGTAGACACATAGGTCAGTGGAACAAAATAGAGAACTCAGAAATAAAGCCATATACCTACAACCAACTGATCTTTGACAAAGCAGATGAAAAGATACACTGGGGAAAGGGTACCCTATTCAATAAAAAATGCTGGGAACACTGGATAGCTACATGAAGAAGAATGAAACTGGATCCCTATCTCTCACCAAACACAAAAATTAACTCATGATGATGGATTAAATACTTAAATGTAAGACCTGACACAAGAAACACGCTACCAGAAACCCTAGGAAAAACTCTTCTGGACATTGGCCTAGGCAAAGAATTTATGATTAAGACCCAAAAAGCAAACGCCAACAAAACAAAAATAAACCAATGTGACTTAATTATACTAAAACGTTTCTGCACAGCAAAAAAAAAACAAAAAAACTTATGAACAGAGTAAACTGACAACCTATAGAATGGGAGAAAATATTCACAAACTATACATCTGACAAAGAATTAATATCTAGACTCTACAAAAACTACAAAAAAATCAGCATAAAAAATAAATAACCCCATTAAAAAGTGGACCAATGGCATGAACAGACATTTTTCAGAAGAAGATAAACAAATGGCCAAAAACCTATGAAAAAATTCTTGACATCGCTAATCATCAGGGAAATTCAAATTAAAACCACAGTGAGATACTACCTTACCCCTGTCAGAATGGCCATTATTAAATAGTCAAAAACAACTGATGTTAGCACAGATGTGGTGCAAAAGGAATGCTTATATACTGTTGATGGGAATGGAAATTAGTGCAACCTCTGTGAAAAACTGTATGGATATTCCTCAAAAAACTAAAAGTAGACCTACCATTCAATCCAGCAATCCCATTACCGGGGTTCTACCCAAAAGAAAAGAAGTCATTACATCAAAAAGACACATACACGTGTATGTTTATTGCAGCACAATTCACAATCGCAAAGATATAGATCAACCTAAGTGCACATCGATTGATGAATGCATTAAGAAAATGTGGTGTGCACACAGATACACACAGACACACACACACACAAACAACACACTCATACATACATACATATCATGGAATACTTACTCCTCAGACATACGCAAGAATGAAATGTCTTTTGCTGCAACTTGGATGGAACTGGAGGCCGTTATCCCAAGTGAAGTAATTCAGGAATGGAAGACCAAGTCCCACATGTTCTCACTTGTAAGTGGGAGCTAGGCTCTGGGTATGCATGGTCATATGTGGTGGTATAATGGATATTGGAGACTCAGAAGGGGGTGGGTGAGTGCGGAGTGACGAATAAAACATTACCTAATGGGTATAAGGTATACTATTTGGGTGACATGTACACTGAAAGCTTAGACTTTACCACTATATAATTCATCCATGGAACAAAAAGCTACTTGTACCCCTAAATATATTTAAATAAAAAATACTATTTACCTTTTAGGACACAATTTTCATGAAGGAAAAGTGATTTTAATTATTAACTGTATACTTTCCTATATCATTTGTATTTTTAATCAACTAGATGCATTATTTCAAGTTTTAAAATATTAGTAATTCACATATACTACAATGACTATCATAAAAAGACAGACAATAACAAATGGTAGCAAGCATACATTTAAATAAGAACCCCTATACAATGCTGGTGAAAATGTAAAATGGTATAACCACTTGGGAAAGTATTGTGGCAGCTTCTTAAAAATTAAACATATATTTCTTATACAACCCAGCAATTCCACTAAGAGGTATATATCTAAGAGAAAGAAAAACATACATCCACCAAAACACTTGCATATGAATGTCAATAGCACCACTATTCAAAATAGTCCAAAGTGGAAATAATCCAGTGTCCAGCAACTGGTGAATGGATAAACAAAATGTGCTAGGTACACCCTGTTCCATTAACAAAAAGAGAATAATTTACTGACTGATGATGTCAAAACACAGATGGACCTTGAAAACATTTCACTATGATTTCTATTATGGCTTGTAAACAGCTTGGAAGTCGTCTCTCCCATTCATACAAGAAAAAAGCCGACCAAATTTAAAAATCAACAACTCTTCTTAGATTCATTTGAGAGCTGAGGTCATAAGGCGAAACACTGCCCCTAAAACTGAAGAGACAAACAGGCAGATACAAGCCCAGAAGTTCAGGAGAAGAAAACTCCACAGGAACCAGTATGAAGACAGGGAAACAGTGTATAATTGACTAATTGCTAGAGACTCAGTGTGGACAAGTTTGAGAGTTAAAAACTCCCAAGGGGACAGTCTTAAGTTGGCTGCAGATTTTCACAAGTTTTACTAGGAACTCTAATCAGGTTTTCACAGTTAAAATGAGAGAAAAATTGCTTCATGCTTCTGGTGAGGTGGGTGGGAAAAATAGGCAAAAATGCCCTGGTCTTGTTAACAAGGCTGACCCTTAAGAGAAACTATTTTACCAGAACCTAACCTACTGGAATTTTACCAGAGCCTAACTGACCTGGGAAAGGGAAATACCCAACTTCATCACTCTTTATTATTCTTGTCTCTCCTACAAGAGGGGGACTGAGAAGCACTTGCGAAAATGCCAACCCAGGGACACAGGCTCGCTACAGACAGATCTAATCCCCAGGACTGTTAAATGCTTCCTTCCCCACCATGCCCCATCGCCACATCAGTAAGGCATCTGTATAATAAGGGACTATAATGGAAAGAATTATATGTTCAGATGATATTTAAGAAGTCTCCAGAGAAACCGCAAAACAGGGGAGACAAAATAAGGAAAGTTTAGCCTCTGACACCTACAGCCTCAAAATCAGAGAACGTTTGCCGATGACATCTACAGCTACAGCAAATAGTAATCACAGACTAACCTCTAGCCAGATCAACATTAACTTAAACTATAGATCTATTTACCTCAGTTCTTTTTGTTTGTTTGTTTGTTTTAAAGATAGGGTCTCATTCCATCTCCCAGGCTAGCGTGCAGTGGCATGATCATAACTCACTGCAACCTTGAACTCTTTGGTTCTAGTGATCCCATCCTCCTGCCTCAGCCTCCTGAGTAGCTGGAATTACAGGTGTATGACACCACACCCAGATAATTTTTTTGAAAAGGTTTTTGTAGAGACAGGGTCTCATTATGTTGTGCAAGCTGGTTTTGAACTCCTGGCCCAAAGCAAACCTCCCACCTCGGCCTCTCAAAGTGCTGGAATTACAGGTATGAGCTCCAATATCCAGCAAAAGAGTGATTTTGAATATTTAGTTTTTTAAATTATATTTTCCAAATTAATAATAAAACAACTAATGTCTCACACTTTTGCTACTTCTATCTACAAAAGAGGCTGAGAAATCCAATTGTTTAACTAGGTTATTTAATGCCCAGAATAAAATCAGAATTAGCTTAGAAGAAAAGAATGGATCTTGGAAAGTCAACAATAAGCAACCTCAATCTTTTCTTCTGTACAAAGCTATCCCTACCCTAAGCGGACAACCGCAAAGTCCCAGATCGCTGAGTGATGTGGTAGTTTTCTTTTCAAAGATAGATTTGACTCATCATTTTGTATAGTCACAAGTTAAACAATAAGTTATCTACCCCCAATATATTCAATATCCAGGTTGGGCATCTCTAATCCAAAAGTCTAAAATCTGAAATACTCAAAATCTTTTTAGATTTTTATGTTTAAGCACTGACATGACACCACAAGTGGAAAAATTCTCATGTGACCTCATGAAATGAGTCACAGTCAAAATGTACGTGTAAATAAACACAAAGTCTATTCAATATCCCCAAGGAAAAAAAAGACGCTGCCAGCCCCATCCACTGTGATGTATTTTTTAATGTATATGTCCATATTTCCCCATGCAAGCCCACCTATGAGAGGTTACGAAATGGCATCTATGCAGGCCAAACCCAACAACGGCAGGTCCCCCATAGTGCCCCACACTGGGACTAAGGCCTATATGCATTACTCATTGTGTTTTTTGCTAATTCTCTGTTCTACAATATATGGAGATGGTTGAAAATGTCAAAAATACATGCAGATACTCTCGTGGGTAACAGTGATAAGAAAAAGAGGGAACGTTTATGTTTATTCATAGCACAGAAAGTCAAGCTGTTGGAGAGACTGGGCAGCAGTGTAAGTGTGAAACATCTTACGAAGAAACAGAAGGATAAATTGTTGATGTTCTTTGCTGAAAGTGATGAACAGAAGTTAATTAAAAATATAAAAACACACATAAAGTTAAAAATGGAGCTTTCTATCATGTATTGAGAAAGCTGATCCATCAGTGTTGCAGTGAACACATGCCACTTAACGGTATCCTGATCATGAAAAAGCAAAGATCCATCACAAGGAACTGAAAACTGAAGGGAACTGTGAATATTCAGCAGGCTGGTAGCAGAAATTTAAGAAAAGACACAGCATTAAATTTTAAAATATTTGTGGTGATTAAGCATCTGCTGATCACAAAGCAGAGGAGAAATTCACGGACAACTTTGCCAAGGTCATTGCTGATGAAGATCTGACACCAGAAGAAATCTATAATGCTAATGAAACATCACTGTTTTGGAATTATTCCCCCAGAAGAACACTTACTACAGCTGACGAGACAGCCCTTATAGGAATTAAGGATGCCAAGGACAGAATAAGTATGCTGGGATGTCGTAATGCAACAAATATGTATATGCGTAAACTTTCTGTGACGGGCAAAATCTTATGTCCTTGCTGTTTTCAGGAAGTGAATTTCTTAGAAATTAATTATTATGCTTGTTTCACAAGGGACATATTTCTGATTGGTTTCACAAACATTTTGTATAAGCAGCCTGCGCTCACTGCAGGGAAGGTGGACTAAATGACTACTGCAAGATTTTGTTGTTCCTTGACAACTGTTCTGCTCCTCCTCCAGCTTAAATTCTCATCACAAATAATGTTTACGCCACGTACTTTCCCCCAAATGTGACCTCGTTAATTCAGCCATAAGACCAGGTATCCTTACATTGGTGGAAAGTAAATATAAAAACACTTTCTTGTAGTGAACAGAGGTGTGGATGTGAAAGTTTTTCAAAAGGAGTTTAGCATGAAGAATACCATATATGCTGTTGCCAACACTTGAAACAGTGGCTAAAGACACAGTTGTGCATGGCTGGCACAACCTCTGGCCTGTGACTGTGTTCAGTGATAACAATAAATAAAATGATGACTTTGAAGTATTCTGGATATCAAGTGAGAAAAAAACAATGTCTGACTTCCTTACATAGGCAAAAAATATACCTCCAGAGTCTGTTAGTAAGCTAGAAATGGATGTCAGAGAAGTTTTAACAATGATAATGAGGTTCCAGTCATTCATTCATCCAATTGCTAATATGGTGGGAAATAAACCTTTCTTGCAGAACTATTAACTATAGTTACTTTGGAAAATTTGGAAATATCTATTAAAATTAAAAGCACATATGCCTTTAATGCTATAATCCTATTTACATGCTCTATTTTACAGAAATGTAAGCATTCACAATTGCAAAGATGTGGAATCAACCTAAGTTCCCATCACTTTATGAATGCATTAACAAAAGGTGGTATATATATACCATGGAATATTACTCAGCCATGAAGAAAGATACTTAATGCCATTTGAAACAATTTGGATGAAGCTGGAGACCATTATCCTAAGTGAAATATCTAAAGAATAGAGAAACAAATAGCACATGTTCTTGCTATTAAATTAGAACTCACTGATGAGCACACATGTGTACAGAGGGTAGTAGAACTCAGTGGAAATCAAGCAAGGGGAAAAGGGGAGGAGGGGATGGGCAAAACCCTACCTAACTGGTACAATTAACACTATGACCCTGACTCAAGCATGACAAAAGTGATCCATGTAACCAAAAACATTTGCACCCCTGTAATATTTTGAAATAAAAAATAAATAAACTTGCAAGGATGTAAAAAAAACACAATATAAATACATATGTACAATGATATTTGTTTCACCATTGCTTGTAATGGCAGAAAACAATTATAAAATGTAAATATAACTCACGAGGGAATCGTTGAGTAAGTTATGGCACATTTACATTTTAGAATATCATGTAGCAACTTAAAAATAAGAGCAATGAAAGAAATTTGTATCAATTTACTTGGATCAAAGGTAAGGAGAATCCATGTATATGACCTAGCATTACTGTGCAGAACCACAAAACCACTGCATACATATGTATCTAGTTATGTATATTTGAAGAAAGGTTTGGGAACATATGCTCAGGTCATAACATTAGCTTTTTGGGGGAGCAAGCCCACAGGTTTGAAAAGACTGGTAAATAGAGACAATGGGAATATAGCATAAAGTTTATTTCATACATTACAGTGATTCTTTTACCTTTATATATGGATTTTTTAGTTGTACTGGTGACAGCAGGCAGAATATTTGTAAATTCTACAGCTTTTTGCTTTAAGATCGCAGTTTTTGGATGCCCTAAAAAAATGAGAATAGTATTGTTAAATTATAGTATAAATTAACTAATTTCCACTTTTACAGTATTAAAATGAATCTTAATCCACTTCTAAAGCACAGCTTCCTTATAACTTGTTCCCAGTAATTTAGATAAAACAGATTAATTGACACAAATATTTTCTCTCTGAGTTTTTTCTTGTCTGCTATCTGGCATTTAAAAGAGTACATTATAAAAATGCAAATCAGTAAAAAAGATTAGAAACACCATATATAAAAATGTCAAAGAAAGAGTCTTTTTACAGGTCAAGAAAAAAGTGAGTTATTAAATTGTAAATTTTCAGATAAAGTTTTATCTCTGTATAAAACATTATTATCTTTGTATAAAAAATAAGTTTATAATGAAAAATATAGGGCTAGAATTGAATGAGAGATAATAGAGATGCTATTGTAAAGATACAAATTTTGAAAATGGTTAAAAACAAAACTGTATAATAATAAAAAATAGTTTCAATATCTGCTCATTTGGAGAAAAAATGCTGAAATAAAAAGCAGAATATGAGACATTTAGAAGGTACTTTCTTAAAGTTAGTGTGCGAAATTTACATTAATGTGTTAAAGTTTCTCAATGTTTCTTGCACAGAAATGAAACATCCAACTCTTCCATTCCTGAAGGTTAAGTGTTTGCTGGAAAAATGTATACCTGCCTTTGTTTTCAGATTCTGAGACTTAATGACTTAATGAAAAAAATTAAAAAATTATGCTATTATTTCCATTAAATCCATAAAAAGACCATTATTATTGTTCTCTAATCATGGAGTAAAAATTCAGATATAGATTATTCAGACCATTTGTTCATTTTTATTCTCCTCTTGTTTGTTGTTTCTTTAGGCAATATTACTGCTTATACTTAATATCTCTTTCAGAGAAAAGACTTTGGCTTAGAAGAGAAAACCAAAATTATGGGTAAAACTAGGAGCTACATCAATGGAAAGCAGTTTTGAGGTAATATTAAGTAACAGGTGAACCCAAAATCGATTACATTTATCTAAAATATACTGAAAGATCACTGATTTCAGGTTAAAAAGCTATGAAAAGCTAGGACTTCCAATCAGAGAAAGCTTCCTTTTCAGCCTTAGTCTATCTTGTCAACTTAATTTTGCATCTGTTGAAGCCTAGGATTTTGCTCCTTATTTTAAATTTTCCTCTGCAATCACATATAATTTATGACATTTTTATTTCTATCTCACTGAGGCAGAAAATAGATTTAACTCTCTTCTTGTATTCATCTCTCCTTTCCCAGAATCAAGCCCAAATATCTTTTATTATTCTTAAGAGCTTTTTTCTCCTTTTGTGTTACAAATAGTAAAAACAATGGAATAAAAGTAATATCTCAGTCAAGCTTCTCTATTTCCTACTGATTTTTCACTTAGAACCTTTATGGATAGAATATGGCATGTGTATTTATTTTAGGCGTTAGAGCATAACATATGGTTTATTTTCCTTCCCACCTACACTCATGTTCAATCTTTCTATTGTATAATCTGCCTAGGATTGGATAAAAGAGGGATATATAAATAATAAAAGGGAGATATAAGATGTGTTTATTACAGTAATCATCAAAACCTATAACAGTGGGTAAAAAAAAGAAGGGAAAGAAAGGAAATGGAGCTCCAATTTAGTCATAATTGAGAAGGAAGAAAAATGCTGGGGATACTACTTATCCACTAAGAATGAATATACGTTAAGTAAACTTAATTCAGAGTTTACTTTTTGCTAAACTCTTATATGACTACAGCTATTATAACTTGGTTATTTCCATTTAATTAAAGCTTCCTAAAAATACTAAAAATTACCTGAAGACACGGTATTCAGTAAAGGAAACTGCATGTGTTTAGAAATGGCTGAATCAGCCCTCGATGTTTTATAAATTGCTCTTGATGGTTCAGTTTCATAGGGTGAAAAGTTCTCATAAGGTTCACCTAGAAAAATTTAGAAAATATGTTAACTATAAAATGGATCACATCCATAATTATTTTTAATACTCACATAGTAAATACATTGTCAATAAAAATTCAATTACAAGAATTTAAATAACCAAAATTAATTTTTGAGATCATTAATTCAATTAAGATAATAAGATAGATATGTGTGTGTGTGTGTGTGTGTGTGTGTGTGTGTGTGTGTATTTAGAAGGATAGTTTTGGAGAGCAGACCAAAGTAATGAAAGCAAAATTAAAAAGTAACAAAGGCTACATATTGTAAGATTCCATTTATATGATACCCAGTGTAGGCAAATCTTACAGAGACAAAAAGTAGATTGATAGTTTCCCAAAACTGGGGTATAAAAGGATTAGAGATTCATGGCTAAGGAGTGTGAAGGTTTTTTTTTTTCAGGTAATAAAAATGTTCTAAAATTGATCATGGTGATGGAAGTCCAACTATGTGAATTTACTAAAATTGTATACTTTAAATGAGTAAATTATATGGTACATGAATTATATCACAATAAAGCTATTTACAAAGACTAATATCTGACTTCTTATTAAAAGTAATAAATGACAGAAAGCAATTGGATACACATTCAAAGTACTGAAAACAAACAACTGACAACTAAGAATTTTACATTCAGCAAAACTATCCTTCAAAAATAAAGATGGAGCTATCGTGAAAGGTATTGAGTCTTTGATTTGATTCTCAGCTTGACTGTTGTTTGTGTATACGAAAGCTACTGATTTGTGTACATTGATTTTGTAGCCTGAGACTTTGCTGAATTTATTTATCAATTCCAGCAGTCCCGCGGAAGAATCTTTGGGGTTTTCTAGATATGAGATCATATCATCAGCAAAGAGCAATAGTTTAATCTCCTCTTTCCCCAGTTTGGATATCCTTAATTTGCTTCTCTTGCCTGATTGCTCTGGCTAGGACTTCCAGCACTATGTTGAATAGAAGTGGTGACAATGGGCTTCCTTGTCTTGTTCTAGTTCTGAATGGAAATGCTTTCAACTATTCCCCATTCAATATGAAATTAGCTGCGGGTTTGTTGTGTATGGCTTTGATAATTTTGAGGAATATTCCATCTATGCCTATTTTGTTAAGAGTTTTTATCATAAACAGGTGGTGAATTTTGTTGAATGCTTTTCTTGCATCTACTAAGATGATCATATGGTCTTTGTTTTTGCTTTGGTTTATGTGGTGAATCACATTTATTGATTTACATATGCCATCCTTGCATCGCTGGAATGAAACCCTATTTGGTTGAGGTGGATTATTTTTTGGTGTGCTGCTGAATTCAGTTTGCTAGCATTTTATGGAGGATTTTTGCATCTACATTCATAAGGGATATTGGTCTGTAGTTTTCTTTTTTGTTGTGTCCTTTCCTGGCTTTGGTATCAAGGTGATACTAGCTTCATAGAAAGACTTGGGAAGGATTCCCTTGTTCTCAATGTTATGGAATAATTACTGCGGTATGCATACCAGCTCTTCTTTGTATGTCTGGTAAAATTAGGCTTTAAATCCATCTAGTCTGAAGCCTTTTTTTGTTGTTGTTGGCAGACTTTTTTATTACTGTTTCTATTTTGCTGCTCATTATTGGTCTGTTGAGTTCTATTTCTTCCTGATTGAGTTTTTGGAGGTTTTTCAGTTCCAGGAATTTGTACATTTCCTCTACATTTTTCAGTTTATGTATATACAGATTTTCACAGTATTCACAGATGATATTTTGAATTTCTGTTATATCTGTTGTAGATCTCTTTTTCATTTCTGATTGAGCTATTTGGGTCCTTTCTCATCTATTTCTGGTTAATATACCAAGAGGTCTATCAGTTTTATTTTATTTTCAAAGAACGAACTTTTTGTTTCATTGATCCTTTATAATTTTTTTGTCTGTTTTCCATTTCGTTTACTTCTGCTTTGACCTTAGTTATTTCTTTTCTTCTGCTGGCTTTGGGTTTGGTTTGCTCTTCCTTTTCTACTTCCTTGAGATGTGTCATTAGATTGTTAATTTGTGATCTTTCTCACTTTTTGATGTAGGCAGTTAAGGCTATGCATTCTCCCGAGGACTTATTTTGCCGAATTCCATTGATTTTATAGTTTGTGTCCTCTTCATTGTTCAGTTAAAGGAGACTTTTGATTTTCATCTTAATTTCATTATTGACCCAATAATTGTTCAGGAACATGTTGTTTAATTTCCATGACTTTGTGTGGAATTGAGTGTTTCTCTTGGAGTTGATTTCTAGTTTTATTCCACTGTGGTCTGAGAAGATAAATGGTATGCTTTCTATTTTTTTTTAATTTGTTGAGACATATTTTGTGGCCTATGATGTGATCAGTCTTGGAGAATGTTCCATGTACTGATAAGAAGAACGTATTTCTACAGTGTTTGGGTAAAATGTTCTGTCGATGTCTGTTAGGCCCATTTACTTTAGAGTCCTGCTTAAGTCCAGTGTTTCTTTATTTTCTGCTTGGATGATCTCTATAGTTCTGTCAGTGGGGTGCTGAAGTCCCCGGCTGCCTTATGATGCTGCTGTTTATCTCTTTGCTTCAATCTAACAGAATCTGCTTTATGAATCTGGGCACACCTGTGTTAGGTGTATGAATTTTTAGGATTGTTATGTCTTGTTGAATTGTTACCTTTAATGATCATCTTTGTCTTACTTTACTATTGTTGATTTAATGTCAATTTTATCTAATATGAGAATGGCTACACCTAGTTTCTTTTTGTTTCTATTTGCATGGAGTGTTGTTTATTTCTTCACTTTGAGTCTGTACGTGTCTTTGTGGGTTAGATGTATTTTCTGGAGACAGAAGCTACTTGGGTTACACTTTTTCATCCATTTAGCCAGGGTATGTCTCTTGAGTGGGGCATTCAGACTAGTAACTTTGGTTGATAGCATTGATATGTGGGTTGCTGTTCTGCCCATCCTGTTGGGTAGTACCTTGTTGGTTCGTTTTACCTCTTGTTTTATATGTGCTCTGAGCTTTAGCTTTTAGATGGTTTTACACTGGCAGGTGTCTATTGTGCTGATCTGTGTAAATACAGTTCTAGTATTTCCTGCATAGCAGGTTTTGTCTTAACAAATTCCCTAAGTGTTTGCTTGTCTGGAAAAGTCTTTATTTCTTCTTCATATATGAACCTTAGTTTTCCAGGATACACAATTCTAAGCTGGCAGTTGTTCTGTTTAAGAAGACTGAATATGGGGGCCCAATCTCTTCTGGCTTATAAGGTCTCTGTTGAAAACTCTTCAGTTAGCCTGACGGGTTTTCCTTTATAAGTTACTTAATATTTTCCCCCATGACTCACAGTTCCTCCTTTGTGTTGACCTTCACTAGCCTGATGACTATGTGTCTTGGTGATTGCCTCTTTGCAATAAATCTCCCAGATGTTCATTGAGCTTCTTGTACCTGTTTGTCTAAATCTCTAGCATTACCAGGGAATTTTTCCTCAATTACTCCCTCTAATAGGTTTTCCAGCTCTTGTGGCCTTTCTTCTTTAACCTCAGGGATGCCTATGATTCTTATATTTGGCCATTTTACATAATCCCATATTTCTTGTAGGCTTTGTTTGTTTCTCTTGATTCTCTGTTCTTTATTTTTGAATGACTGAGTTAATTGGAAAGAGCTGTCTTCAAGCTCTGAGTTTCTTTCTTCTTCTTGGTGGATTCTTAAAACCTTCCACTGTGTTTTGCATTTCCTTAAATGAATTTTTCATTTCCAGAAGTTCTATTTATTTTTTGTCTTTTTTTTTTTGTTCTCTACCTGATTCCTCAATTGATGACCACAGAGGTTATCTCTCTCTCCCTCTCTTTTTAGAGATAGGGGTCTCATTATGTTTCCCAGGCTGGACTGGAACTCCTGGGCTCAAGTGATCCTCCCACCTCAGACTTCTAAGTACCTGGGACTATAGGCACATGCCATTGTGCCTGGCTAACGGCAGAGGTTATTTCTTTTTTATTTCTTTTTATTTCAGTATATTATAGGGGAAAAAATGTTTAGATTACATGTATTTCCCTTGCCCCACCCAGAGTCAGAGCTCCAAGTGTGTCCATCCCCCAGACAGTGCACATTGCACTCATTATGTATGGTATATACCCATCCCCTCCTCCCCCCTTCCCATCTGCCTGATGCCCAATAAATGTTATTTGGTTTTTTTTAATAAGTTGATTTCTTTAGTGAATTTTTCATTCACTTCCTAAATTTCTTTTCTGTTTTGAGTTGGTTTTCCATTTTCTCTTAGATTTCATTTGAGCTTCTCTATAATCCGTATTTGGAATTCTTTATTTGTCATTTCAATATTTTCATTTTGGTTGGTATCCATTGCTGGTTTTCCCTTTTCGGGGTATCCTTTTGCTCTGATTTTTCATACTTCCAGAGTTCTTTCACTGATTCCTTCTCATCTGGACCAGTTGTCACTTATTTTGGGATTTTATTTTGTTTAGGTGGGGCTTTTAGCCCCTTACTCCTAAGTGTGTGTCTGTAACATATGTTGGGTAAGAAATTTTGGCTTTGCTTGTGGGTACTTTGATGGTGGTCTAGGTTCTCAATGGATGCCTTGGTTATAGGTATCATTAGTGTGGTGGTTTTCTCAGTTGTTAGTTGTTCGTAGGCTATAACAGTGGTAAGCTGTATGTGTCAGCAGATTTCCTGTCTCTTGTTGATGAGGAGAATGGAGATCTTTGGATTCCTTTCTCTTTCCCCAGTACTGTGGTCTTCTTAACAGTGTGAATTGTACTGGCATGCCCAGTTTAATCTCTGAGACAGTAGGTGGTGCTTGTTGGTAAGAATCAACCACACCCTTTATGATTTAGTCAGTAAATGTTGTGAAGAACTGTACAAATTGACTTCCTTGTCATTAGGTGTTGCTTGCAGAAAGGATTAAGCTGCAGTGTTGCTTTTTGGACTTATGGCTGGCTCTAGTGCTTTAGGAGAAGCACTCGAATGTCACAGGTGGTGTGCAGGGTCCTGGAACAGCCAGGTGTCTCCTTATTCCCCACTACAGCAGAGGCAGGTGGAGGAGTGAGGCTGGGTGGGGCTGGGTTGGGTAAGCCTGCCCTCAGGCTCCACAAAAGCTGGTAAGGTAACAGTTTCAGCAGCAGTCAACTGTCTACTCCCAGGCTTTTGGGGAAAGCTGCCAGGGACGGGCTGAAGTGGCCCCACCCACCCAGCAATTCTGCTTGTGGTGGAATGGCTGTCTGAGATTCACTATCTGGCTGTCAGGAGTGAAGTTCATGCTTCTCCTCCCTTCCCTGCTCCATGGTCTCCCTCTGGCATCTGTCAGCAGGCAGGGGCAGGTTAATTTATTATTGAAAAAAGAAAAAAAATTTTTATAAATTTAGTACAGCCTTAGTGCACATATGATGTTTATGAAGTCTATAGTAGTATACAGTAATGTTCTAGGCTTTCACATTCATACGTCACGCAGTTACTAACTTACCCAGAGCTACTTCCTCTCCTGCAGGCTCCATTCGTGGAAAATGTCCGATACAGGTGCACCACTTTTTATCTTTATACCATATTTTTATGGTATATTTTATGGCACATTTTCTATGTTTAGGTACACAAATGCTTACCATTGTGTTAGCATTGCCTACAGTATTCAGTACAGTAACATGTTGCACAAGTTTGTAACCTAGGAACTATTTAGCCTAGATGTGTAGTTAGGTTATACTATCTAGGTTTATGAAAGCACACTCTATGATGTTTGCACAACAATGAAATTACCTAATGACATATTTTTTAGAAGGTATCTTGATCGCTAAGTGATGGTACAATTATTATTTGTGAATAAGAAATAAAACTTAAAAAAAACCAAAAATATGTGTCTTAGAATAAACATCTGTTGTATTTGTTGCCTGTGAGGAAAAAGATGGCAATCAACCCAAATGTCCACCAATTTGTGAATGGATAAAGAATATGTGCTATGGCCATAAAATGGAAAATGTTTTAGCAATAAAAAAGGAATGAAATACTGATACATTGTTACAATATGGGCAAACCTCAAAAACATGCTAAGTAAAAAAAGCCACACCCAGAACACCATTTATTGCATGATTTCATTTATATGAAATGTCTAGAAAAGGCAAACCTAGAGACACAAAAAAGTGGATTAGTGGTTACCTAGGGCTGGGAGTAGGAATGAACTTAATTGTAAATGGTTGGGAGGAATCCTTTTAGAATGATAAAAATGTTCTAAAACTGAATTAAGGTGATTATTGCAGACCTGGATAAATTACCTAAAATCATTGAATCATACACTTACAATGGGTGAATTTTATGGTATTCAAATTATACTTCGATGTCATTTAAAAAATAACTGTTAATCTGTACCTCTACAGGGAGTAAATTTACCAACTAGAGTACAATGTTTATGTACAGTTGGTTTTATCTTTAGTCTCAGAGGCTCCACTTAAAACACTGTTTTCCAGTTACTTAGAGCAGCCCATTTTCCTCCTCTGTCAGTAAGATTACGTTATACATTTGTAACACAGTTACTAATAGTCCCATTTGTCTCAGCCTGCATTCAATCCTAGTATATTCCATGCACGCGTGTTTTTACTCAGAAAATTATAATGTTATTGAATGATGGAGAACGTGACATTATTGTATAGATTACTTATTGTTATTTGCTTTGTTTCCCCTTCCCCTGCCCCTGCCCTTTTTGGCATGGGAGTACCTACTGTGGAGCCTATTCCTGTCTCAACATTACATTGTGTGTGTGTGTGTGTGTGTGTGTGTGTCTGCATGCATGTGTGTGAGTCTGTGCATGTGTTCTGGAAGGCAAATGACTTTAAAAAGAATTCTCTGTATCAGGAGACGCCACATCATAGGAGCTTCCTCTGCAAAAGATTATATTAGGTCATTAAATAAGCAATGTCTGATTTTGAATCAAAAGTTTAGTTTATTATATCTCAAACATGTAGTAGTACAATTAATCGAGTACCTGCCTAAACTATAGACACAGTTTTGTCATATTAATTAATGGTAATTTGTTTATGCCAGCAGTGAAGAAATCTGAGAGTGAGTGGTGATGAAATCATGACAGGCATTCTTCACAGCTTGTTGAGAATTGAATATTTTTTCTTGTAAAAAGTGGCCCAAAGCCTGGAAGAAGTGGTAGTCAGTTGGTGCAAAGTCTGGTGAATGGTGGATGACAGACAGTATCCAAGTCCAGCCTCTGTAGTTTGAGCAGTCTTGTTTGTGTGACATGAGGTTGAGCGTTGTCTTGCAAGAGGATTGGCCTATCTCTGTTGACCAATCTCAGCTGCTTAATTTCAAGCATCCTCATCATTTCATCCAGTTGGTTGCAGTAGACATCTGCCGTCATCGACTGACCAGGTTGCATGAAGCTGTAATGTATAATACCAGTGCTGGACTAGTAAACAGATACCATTAGATTTGGTGGATGAATATTTGGTTTTGAACTATGTTTCCGCACTTCGTCTTTATCCAAACATCGTGCCAAATGCTTGCAATTATCAAAAATAATCCATTTCTCATCACACATAACAACACAGTGTAGAAATGGCTCACCTTCATGTCTTCACAGCAAAGAAAGGCAAGCTTTGAGATGATTTCTCTTCTGATGCTCATTTAACTCACGTGTAACCCGTCTATCCAGCTTCTTTACCTTGCTGATTTGTTTTCAATGGTCCAATATTGTTGGAATAGTAATGTCAAACCTTGCTGCTAATTCAAGCATAGGTTGACATGGATTTGCTTCCACTATAGTTTTCAGCTATTATTCACCTTAGTTTCAGGTCACCCACATGGTTCATTTTCAAGATTAGAATCACCAGAATGGAACTACTCAAACCATCAATGTACTGTGTGTTCATTAGCCACATCCTTCCCAAACAGTTCATTGATATTTCAAGCTATCTGAACTGCATTGGTTCCATGATGAAATGAAAATAACAAGAATTTTTGACTTACCCATGGTTTCACAAAAAAAAAAATATTTGAAAGATAATCACAAACCACAATGTGTGTTTGAAAGACTGAGGATGTCCCTTCATAATAAACATAAAACAAGAAGTGTCAAAGTGAAATGTCACAGATATCAAATGTCAAACTTAGTACTTAAGGAAATTGAACATTTCATACTTAATAACCTAATAGATCACAATATTGTTATATTTGCCTTGATACCAAAATTGGATGAGAATTTTTAGGGTCCTTGGAAGAACTGACTGTATTTTCCATGTGGGAGGGTCATGAATATTTGAGGGAACACTGTGGTGGACTGATTTCAATAATGGTCCTCAATGCGTTCTTGCCTACTTGCATTGACATTCTCCCACACTAATTCTGGTCTTGGCTTTATGATTTTGGTGAATGGGACAAAGGCAAAGAAATACAAGCAGAGACTTTAAAATGCCTTTAAATTGAGGCTTGCCCATGTTGTACTCTTAAAACTTGAGCTTACCATGTAAATACTCCTACGCCAGTTGGCTGGATGATGCAAAACATGTAGCCAAGTTACCTCCTTTGCCAGTTAAGCATGTTTTCTCTTAGCTCCAAAACCACCCTTCTATACTCTGCTTTGTGATGTTGGATATGCAAACCACATTTTTGCTTTGCCAAGTAGCTCCAAGCTAGGCTATACAAACAGGGAGCTTGAGATGAAGACTTCAATGTTGGAGAGAAAAATGGGATTTGTTCCTCCCATTTCATTCTCACTGGGATTTCTGAGAGCTTCCTGTCCCTTTTTAATTTCTTTTTGTTATTGGTTTCAATTCAGGATATTGGGGGGGGTACAAACATTTTGGTCACATGAAATTCATTTGCCTCATCCACGCCAAGGTTACAAGCATGTCCCTCTCCCAGTGTGTTCCGTTTCCATTAGTTCTGGGTTTACCCCCTCCACCCCTTAAAACCCCCAGCCCCACTCCTCCAACCCCCCTAGCTGAAAGGCACCCAATGAGTGTTACTACCATGTGAGCACTTTAGTGTTGATCAGTTAGTACCAATTTGATGGCGAGTGCATGTGGTGCATGTTTTTCCATCCTTGTGATACCTCATTTCAAAGGATGGGCTCAGTCTCTATCCAGGATAATATAAGAGGTGCTAGATCACCATTGTTTTTTGTAGTTGAGTAGTATTCCATGATGTACATATACCACATTTTATTAATCCACTCATGTATTGATGGGCAATTGGGTTGTTTCCACATCTTTGCAATTGTGAATTGTGTTGCTATGAACATTCGAGTGCAGATGTCTTTATTATAGAATGTCTTCTTTTCCTTTGTATAGATGCCTAGTAGTGGGATTGCTGGATCAAATGCTATTTCTTTTTTAGCTCTTTGAGGTACCTGCAAATTACTTTCCACAGGAGTTGTACTAATTTGCAGTCCCACCAGCAGTGTAAGTGTGTTCCAATCTCTCCACATCCACGCCAGCATTTTAACAATATTGATTTTACCAATCCATGAGCATGGTAGGGATTTCCATCTGTGCACATCTTCTACAATTTCTTTTCTCAGTGTTGTGTAGTTTTCCCTATAAACATCTCTCGCTTCTTTCATTAAATATATTCCTAAATATTTAAATTTTTTTGATGCTTTTGTGAAAAGTGTTGTGTCTTTTATTTGATTTTCGGCTTGACTGTTATTGGTGTATGTGAATGCCACTGATTTGTGTGCATTAATTTTGTATCCTGAAACTGTACTGAATTTCTTTTTACTTTCTGTAAACAACATCCCAGTAATATCTATTTATCCCAGAAGTGGCAGTTCCTTCCATGGCATCAAATACTTTGTATTTTTTCCAACATTTGTAGAATCAATTTTATTAACGCACCCAGTCCCTGAGACACTAGATGTAGATGGTCAGCGCCTCTTCAGAAGTATGAGTCGAAGATCTTTCCTGCAAATCAGGAACACTAGCACCATCCACACTAAATCCTCTAATTGAGGTCTTACTCAGTTCTAGGGTGGGCAACTTCTTTCTGTAATGCTTCCTCCCTGCAATGTTAGAATTCTTTTGATACTTTTAGTTACCTAGTTAACAGCTTTATATTTAGTTATCTAGTTTCTATACTGTTGCTTTCTTTTCAAACAGTCAAGTTTCTATTGCCTGAAGGGATCTCACTATATACCTCATGGTCTCAAACAATAGCCAACCAACTGCTATCCATGTGGGTGAATTGGTAATTTGACCCTAGAAACATAAGTTAGCTCAGCCCAAATGGATAACCCTGAAATCATGAGCTATATAAATGGTTATTGTTTTAAGCTTTTTTACATTTTGGGGTAGTTATGTAGTAATAAAATACCAATAAATATGGATATAAAAATTTAAAAATAAGATTGAGATATCATTTAATAACTTTCAGATGGGCATAAATGGGAAAAATACTCAGTAACCTGTATTGCAGACAGTTATACAGAGAAAAGCATTTTCCTCCCAAGACTGCTTATGAAAATGCTCATTTGAATAGCCCTTTATGAAAGCAGTCTGAAATATGTAAGAATATATGTACATGGATACATTTAGTAGTGGTAAAAAACTAAAAAAGTCAATACTTTTTAATAGAATAATGATTGAATAAAGTATTCTATACTATGGAAATATTATGTTGCCAGTAAAAAAGATAAATTAAAATCATTTTATTTTCAGGCTTACAAGAATTTTCCTAAGATATCAATGAATAAAAAAGCAAAATATAAAAAGAGTAAATGAAAAAGTATATTTTAAAAACATTCTAGGCAATCTGATACTTATTTGATATATTTATATTTAATCTTTTACCTTCATTGTCAAAGAATGACAAGTTGATCACTTTTGTTGGGAATTTACTTGGTGTGATGTCCCTAGTATAAAAATTTTCATGATGTTGTATAGATATATCTGTGTTTTCAAGTACGTTCATGCCTAAAATAAATGTTTAAAAACAAAATTGCATGAATACTCTATTTACATACTACCCCCCTAATTCCAGGCATTAGTCCTTATTTCTGCAGCAGTAATTTTTCTCCCCACATTTTATTAAGTGGAAATTTGTCTATTACTTGAGTTTTTATAAAGCCTTGTATCATTTTCTCTTTCTTGTCTTTGTTCTGCATTCAGTGATAGCATCTTTCTTAATTTCAACCTTTATCCTAACCTCATTTTCTCTGAACCAAATGTTCATTTCTGCATTTGATCTGCAGTCTACATTTAAAAGGATACATTTTGAAGGACAGGTTTGGAGATTAGAACTCTATTTATAAGCCACTGGATCTCCCCTCCCTCAACTCAACCAGTATTTATTAGATTTGTTTTTCATAAATTCTATTTATTATAAAGGTAACATGGAATTATTATATAATACTTATATTTAACAGGGAATTATAAATCTCATATTCCTTAATTATTGGCTAGAGAGCAAACTGAAGCCAGAGGCTGAAAGGTTTAGTAAGAGTTTGTAGTAAGAGTCTGATGGCCACTGAGAGAATAAATTATTATTGACACAATTTATTTGGAAGCCATGGCTTAAACACAGCCATTCACATTTGTCAGATAACAGTAAAAGCTGAGGAGGATTTGAAAATCCCTAAAGATAAAAACCTTAATGCATATTAGGGTGATATCCCCATGCTATCAAATTTATGTTTACTCTGTATTATTATTTTCATGGAAGTGACCAATCTAGATTGTTTGTATGAAGGTATTTTGTTATGTCTTGATATTACAAGTAGAATGTTATTTTAGACACAGGTAGTACAGAAGAATAACTATCCCAAATGATCCTTCTAATTCTAACAACTAAAATGCTAGATTAAAAATACATTTTAAAAAGTATTGCTTGAAATGTCATAAAAATATATGCTAGAGACCAAAAACGAAGGAAAAGCAACGTAATTTGGAGATTTCTTCCAAAAAAGTGTGTGCATATACATTTTGTATAAATATGATTGACATGGAGTATTGAGGGGGGGAGGATGTGTGGAATTTCACAATAAAGGAGAAATTAAAAATAATTTTTTTGTTGTGAAGGTGCAACAAAACATTGTGAAAAATACTTGTATAGAACATCATTATGTATCGTTCATTACTGCATATGATAAAAGATGAGAAAAGAGGGAATAAGATAAAAGCTGAGAGAAGGTGGCTTTCTGGGCCTCTTTATGAGGGTAATAATCCCAAATTTCAAATTCTAGTTTTCAGGATTAACTCTGTAAAAAGTTCATAACTACAGTCTGTCCAGGATAAAAGAAAAGTGTATCTAATGCTGTTACTCCATGACGAAAGGCAGCAGCGTAATCTGTGAATGGAACAGCACAACTAACGGACTCTTCTGCAGGTGAGATGTAAATATGCATGCCAATTTAATCATATAGAGGGAACTGGTAACCATTGGAATAACTATCTGTTATATTTCTCTTCTCATTATTAATTAGACTTTCTGCTTTTTCAGATTGAAAGCAACTTTACCAGCTAAGCTAGAAATAGAAAATGCATAGAATAGCATTGGAAATAGTTCCATCGAACATATTCTAAGATCACTAGAGTACTGGATTTTTGTGGAGTTCTATTAAATGGAAGAATTTTAAAACTCATAATATCTAGCTAATTTCCCATTTATAATTAATACTAGAGTTTAACTATAGGAAAAATTTCAAGAAGACATTTTCCCATGTACTCACATACAGGTACTGTTATAATTAAGAATCCATACTTAATTAAATACCAGAGAAGATAAACTGTAAATATTACACTTGAAAAAACTATTATTCTTACCAGAGTAAGTCCTGAGTTGTGTCTTGATTTCATCAATTATTTTACCTTTTCCAAAAGCATTTTTCAAGTGATCTATATCAGTCTCTATAGACATAAAACAGATTTCAAAACACTTTGTAGAGTAACAATTTATGTTACATAGTTATTTTAGTTCTTTTTTTGAAAATTTATATCTCTCTGTTGATATCCTCTATCTGATGAGACATTGTCACCATACCTTCATTTTCTTCTTTAAGAATGATTTCCTTCAGTTTTAAAAGCACACTTTCAACATGTGCTTTGAAGTCTTTGTTGGTTAAGTCCAACACCTGGGATGCTTACAAGCAGTTTTTGTTGCATGTCTTTTTCCTTGGTGTAGATCACATTTACTGTTTCTTTGCATGTTAATAATTTTTGCTAATGACTTGCCAGTTTAGATAGTATATTGTAGCATCTCTAGATACTGATTTCATCAACCTTTATCTGGAGCTTGTCATTTTCCTCTCCCTAGTTATTTGCTCAGGGATGTGACTGGACTATCCTGCTGAAGTCTCTTTCCCCGCTGGTGTGAAGGGCTGCGCTGCTCCCCAAAAGGGAGGCTCACGGAGCCTCCAGAGGACGGTGGTTTTGGAGGGATTTCTTTGAGTGTCTCTTTCCCTTATTTCTCTGCTAAAGTATCTTCCTCATCTGGTATCACACTAAAGATCACAGAAAACTGTGCCCAGCACTGTTACTCCAAGATGAACGACAGTGGCTTAATCTCTGAACTATGGAACACAAGTAAAGAACTCTGCCAAGGTGAGATTGTATAAATTTGCCTGACAGCTTCAACAAACAGAGGAAAAGGGTAACCAGTGAAATAATCACCTTCCATATTCATCTTGCCATTACATGCTGATGCTAGCCTTTCTACTGTTGCAAATTAAATGTTAACTTTCCGGAAGCAAAAAGTGAGTAGAATGGCTTTGTAAATACCTACAGTAAGATGGTTCAAATGTCACTGTTGCACTGAATTTTTTGGATTACTTTCTAAATGGATGAGTTTTAAAACAAACAATATCTTGCTTGTGTTCCATTGATAGCAAATACTCGAATTTAATTATAAGAGGATATTCATGAAGAATTTTACCTGTGTAATACTAACATATAGGTACTGTTGTCATTAAAGGTCCATGCTCAATTTAACTCCAGAAATATAAATAAACCACAAATATTAGACTTAAAAAATTCTTTTTCTTACCTGGGTGACTCTTTAATTGTGTCTTCAGTGGCCTCTCTTTTATACCTCTTCCCACAGCATCTGTTAGGAGTTCTTTATCAGTCTCTATGATAAATTAAACAGATTTCAAAATACTTTGTAAGATAAACACCACCATATGTGTGTATGTGCATGCAGTACTAAAATTAGCATTTATTATTCTAGAAGAGTTATCATATCTTGATTGCAGCATCACAAAACATTAGAATTGGAAAGGCTCTCAGCAATCATGTAAGCCGTTTCTGCATGGCCAAAGAAACTGTTACTAGAGCAAACAGACAACCTACAGAATGGGAGAAAATTTTTGCATACTACACATCTGATAAAGGGCTGATAACAAGAATCTATTCAGAGTTCAGGACAATCGGCAAGAAAAAATCAAACAACTCTATCAAAAGGTGGGCAAAGGACATGAACAGAAACTTTGCAAAAGAAGACAGAATAATGGCCAAGAAACATATAAAAAATGCTCAACATCTCTAATCATCAGGGAAATGCAAATCAAAACCACGATGAGATATCACTTATCTCCAGTGAGACTGGCCTTTATCAAAAAGTCACAAAACAATAAATGTTGGCATGGATGCAGAGAGATAGGAACACTCATACACTGCTGGTGGGGCTGCAAACTAGTGCAACCTCTGTGGAAAGCAATATGGAGATACCTTAAATAGATACAAGTAGATCTACCATTTGATTCAGCAATCCCATTACTGGGCATCTACCCAAAAGAACAAAAGACACTGTATAAAAAAGACATCTGCACTCGAATGTTCATAGCAGCACAATTTACAATTACAAGATATGGAAACAACCCAGGTGTCTCTCAATACATGAGTGGATTAATAAAATGTGGTATATGTATACCATGGAGTACTATTCAGCTTTAAGAAACAATGGTGATCTAGCACCTCTTGTATTATCCTGGGTAGAGCTGGAACCCATTCTACTAAGTGAAGTATCCCAACAATGGAAAAATAAGCACCACATGTACTCACCAGTAAATTGGTTTCACTGATCAACACCTAAGTGCACATATAGGAATAACATTTATTGGGCATCGGTGGATGGAAGTGGGGAGGAGGGGATGGGTATATATAAACATAATGAGTGTGATGTGCACCATCTGAGGGATGGACACACTTGAACCTTAGAGTTGTGGGGGGCAAGGGCAATGTAACCTAAACATTTGTACCCCCATAATATGCAGAAATAAAAAAAATAGCTTTATTGAACTAAGAAACCAGGCAGTATATTTGTTGTCAGAATGGAAAGACCACATTAAAAACTTTATGTTTCATGATTTTTTTCTTTTGAATTACTTCTCTGATTCACTCTTGGTAGGCTGCATATTTCTAGGAATTTATCCATTCTTTCTAGGTTACCCAACTTGTTGGTATATAGTTGTTTATAGTTAACACTTTTATGATTTTTTTCTATTTCTGTGATACCAGTTGTAATTCTACTCTTTCCTCTACAATGAGTCCTCTCTCTCTTTTTCTTAGTCTGGCAAAAGCTTTGTCAATTTCTTCATCTTTTCAAAAACCACCTCTAAGTTTTGTTGGTCTTCTCTATTGTCTTTTTAGTCTCTATTTTGGTTTGCTCCAATCTTTATTATTAAATTTCTTCAGCTAGCTTTGGGTTTACCTTTTTGTTCTTCCTCTTTTTTTTTTTTAATTCCTTGAGGTGTAAAGGTAGATCGTTTATTTGAGATCTTTCTTTTTTCTTAATGTAAGTTTCCATCCTTATAAAATTCCCTCTTACCTCTGCTTTTGCTACATCCCATAAGTTTTGGTATGTTGGTTTTCCATTTTGATTTGTTTCAAGATACTTTTTCACTTCTTTTTTGATTTCTTTTTGGCCCATTGGTTGCGCAAGAGTGTATTGTTTAAATTCATATATTTGTAAATATTCCAGAATTTCTCCTGTTTCTGATTCCTAGTGTAATAGCATTGATATTAAATTTGTAAAGGCTTGTTTTATGGCCCAACATATGATCAGTCCTGGAGAATGTTCAATATACACTTGAGAAGAATGCATATTATGCTACTAATGGATGGAATATTTTGTGTATGTCTGTTAGGTTTTTTTTTCCTATAGTGCTATTCTGCAATTTCTTTATTGATTTATTTTCTAGATGATCTAGCCATTGTTGAAAGTGGACTATACGCACCCTCTACAATTATGTATTGCTATCTAGCTCTCCCTTCCTCTCTGTTAATATTTAGTTTATATATTTAGGTGCTTCAATGTTGGGTACATATATATTTACAATAATTTTGTCCTCCTGATGAGTTGATAATTTCTCATTATATAGTGAACTTTTTTGTCTTTCATAAATACAGCCATCTCTGCTCATTGTTTAGTTATCATTTTCACGGGATATTTTACCATATTTTACTTTCAGCCTGGTGTGTGACCACAAGGCTACAACTGTCACCATTTCTTACTCTAGCATGTCTCTGCTGCACTCACCTCTCTGTGCTGTTATTGTGAAATACATTCCATATCTATTACATGTTGTAGGCCCAACAATAAATTTATGTACTTTTTATACTATTGTCTTTTAAATAAATTAAGCAGAAAGGAAATGAAATATGCATTCATACAGTCTTTTGGAATTATATAATTCCTTTAACTCATGCTTTTTGGGGACATAATCAAATTACTGGGCTAGAGTGCCATGGCGTCAGCCTAGCTCACAGCAACCTCAAACTCCTGGGCTCAAGCAATTCTTCTGCCTCAGCCTCCTGGGTAGCTGGGACTACAGGCACACGCCACCATACCCAGCTAATTTTTTCTATTTTTAGTTGTTTGAGAATTTCTTTCTATTTTTAGTAGAGACGGGTTCTTGCTCTTGCTCAGGCTGGTCTCGAACTCCTGAGCTCAATTGCTTTCAGCCTGAAGAACTTTCTTTAATATTTCTTGTAAAGCAGTTCTGCTAGCAACAAATTGTCTCTTTTTCTATTTATTTAGGAATCTTTTCATTTTTCCTTCCTTTCTGAAAAATAATTTTGCCTAACATAAGACTTTTTTGTTGACAGTGTTTTTTCTTTCAGCACTTTGAATATGCCATCCTATTGTCTTCTGCTCTCCACACTATGATGCTAAGCCAGGGCTTAATCTCACTAGGGATCCCTTTTCCATAATGAGTTATTTTTATATTGCTGCTTTCAAGATATTCTTTTTTTTTTTTTTTTCTTTTGAGACAGAGTCTCGCTCTGTTCCCTGGGCTAGAGTGCCATGGCATCAGCCTAGGTCATAGCAACCTCAAACTTCTGGGCTCAAATGATCCTTCTGCCTCAGCCTCCTGGGTAGCTGGGACTTTCATAGCTGGCACTACAGGCACGTGCCACCATGGCTGGCTAATTTTTTCTATTTTTAGTTGTTTGGCCAATTTCTTTCTATTTTTAATAGAGACAGGGTCTCACTCTTGCTCAGGCTGGTCTCGAAGTCCTGAGCTCAAATGATCCAACCGCCTCGGCCTCCCAGAATGCTAGGATTACAGGCGTGAGCCTCCGCGCCCAGCCAAGATATTCTTTTTGTCTTTAAACATTTTTACTATGGCTTCTTTGTGTTTATTCTACCTGGGATTTTATTGAGCTTAGATGTGTCGATTAATGTGTTTCCTCAAATATTTTTCAATGATTTTAGCTATTATTTCTTGAAATATACTTTCTGCTCCTTTCTCTATTTTCCATCTACTATTCTCATTACATTTGCTTATTCTTTCTTCTGACAGTTGAAAGCTACTACTGAGCCCATCTAGTGAAATTTTCCTTGTATTTATTTTACTTTTCAATTCTAGAAATTTCATTTGGCCCTTTTAAAAATTATTTCTCTTTTGTTTATTTAGTGAGACATTGTCCTCATACCTTCTTTAATGATGTTTTCCTTTAGTCCTTTGAACATATAAATAACTGCTTTGTAGTTTGTCTTTTAAGTCCAACCTCTGGCACTTTCATGAGAATGTTTCGTTGCCTGCCTTTTTTCCTGTGTAGAGGTAACACGACTGTTTCTTTGCATACCTCATAATCTTGTGCTAAGCATTAGCATTTTAGAGACTATTTTATAGCAACTCCAGATACCAATTTCTTCCTCTCCTTTTGGGAGCTTGTTGTTTTATTTACTACTTGCTCGTTCAACAATATGGCTCGGTTATCTCTGCAAAGAGTCTCTCTCTTGTGGTGCGAAGCCTCCACTGCTGCTTCTCTGAGGGAACAGCGTTAGTCACAGAAAGCTACTCTGGTACCACAGACACTTTATCGGGTTTATTTTCAAATTTCTCCATCCCTTATTTTTCTGTTAAGCTGTCTACCTCCTTGGGCATTACACCAGAAATCAAAGAAGTGGTGTGTCTGTATCACTGCTACTTCTGGACTCAATGTATAAATGTATTATCTGAAATATAACATCTCTAAAGCAACCTGGTAGAGCTGAGATGTTATAAATTTGCCTGACACTTTAATTATATAGAGGTAATTGGTTACCATGAAATAGCTACCATATTTCTCTTTTTATCATATTCATCAACTACAATCTATGCTTTTGAATTTAAAACAAATTTCCTATCTAAGCAAGAAAAATGAAAGTACATAGTATTGAACAAACGTACATGAAGCTTTTATAAAATCACTGTAACACTGGATTTTATATACTTCTAAGTGAATGAGTTCTTATACTACTAATGTATGCTAATTTTTCATTGATAGTAAATACTAGAGTTCAGCTAATTATAGGAGGATATTCACGGAGAATTTTACCTATGTAATTCTAACTTATAGGTACTGTTGTCATTGAAGGTCCATACTTAATTTAACTCCAGGAATATTAATAAACTATAAATATTAGACTTTCTTACCTGGGTAACTCTTTAATTGTGTCTTGATTGGCCCCTTTATTATACCTGTTCGAACAGCATTTGACAAGACTTCTCTATCAGTCTCTACAGAAGTAAAACAGATTTCAATATACTTTGTGAGTAAACATTACCATATGTTTATTTGAGTGTGCATGAGTGTGTATTGCTAATTTTCATTGATAGTAAATACTAGAGTTTAACTAATTATAGGAGGATATTCACAAAGAATTTTACCTATGTAATTCTAACATACAGGTACTATTGTCATTCAAGGTCCATACTTAACTCCAGGAATATCAATAAACTATACATACATTATTTACCTGGGTGACTCTTTAACTGTGTCTTGATTGGACCCTTTATTATACCTTTTCGAACAGCATTTGACAAGACTTCTTTATCAGTCTCTACAGAAGTAAAACAGATTTCAATATACTTTGTAAGCAAACATTACCTTATGAGTCTATGAGTGTGAATGTGTGTGTATTGCTAATTTTTCATAGACGATAAATACTACAGCTTAACTAATTATAGGAGGATATCCATGAAAAGTTTTACCTATGTAATTCTAAAATACAGGTACAGTTGTCATTAAAGGTCCATACTTAATTTAACTCCAGGAATATCAACTATAAATATTAGACTTCCTTACCTGGGTGACTCTTTAATCGTGTCTTGATTGGCCCCGTTATTATACCTGTTTCAATAATATTTGACAAGACTTCTCTATCAGTCTCTACAGAAGTAAAACAGATTTCAATATACTTTGTGAGTAAACATTACCTTACGTTTATGTGAGTGTGCATGTGTGTGTATTGCTAATTTTTCATTGATAGTAAATACTAGAGTTTAATTACAGGAGGATAGTCACGGAGAAATTTACCTATGTAATTCTAACATATAGGTACTGTTGCCATTAAAGGTCCATACTTAATTTAACTCCAGGAATGTCAATAAACTATAAATATTAGACTTTCTTACCTGGGTGACTCTTTAATTGTGTCTTGATTGGCCCCTTTATTATACCTGTTCCAAGAGCATTTGATGAGACTTCTCTATCAGTCTCTATAGAAGTAAATCAGATTTTAATATACTTTGTAAGTAAACATTACCATACGTATATACGCGTGTGCATGCGTGTATATGTGGGTGTAGTACTAATACTTTATATTTACTTTTACAGAAGAACAGTTCTAAAATAATGCCTGGATTGCAGAATCGGCAAACCTTAGAATTGGAAGGACTATTGGCAGTCATAAAAGCCTCATTATATCGAAGTTCAGAGACCTTTCATGATTTTAACAAGAACACATGTCAAGGTAGTGACAAACTGACATCAAAAACTCATGTACACCTTTATAATTACTTAACCAACAATTTTTCCATGCAATGCTACCTCTTATGGAAACTGAAATTATCTTGAGGAGTTCATTATGATAATATAACTTTCATTTTTATGCTAATAGCACATTCTCCTGTGGGATATACCTGGTGAGGTGAAACATAATATTTTAGGTCAATTTGTGAATCATGACTTCTACAGTCGCAGAAAGGCAAAAATTGTTTCATTAGTTCAGAAAAATGTTTGTCATTTTTAAGGTTATGTATTTTTAAGGTAAATCAAGTATGCATCAATGATGTAGAAGAATAATAAGGTATTTTGTGTAGTATGCAAAAACACCTCGCATGTCTTATCAGTTTGTAGACTTTGTACCTGGGAAGGAAGAAGCAAGCAAATGTGCAGTAGTATCAGATTGAGATTGCATTCCTATCCACTTAGTTTTTAAGTGATTTGAAGTTTTTGTTGGATTTTGAAACTAATGATTAAGTCCAATAACAGGAAAAATACATGAAAGTTATTAAAGGAAAATTGACATTGAAAAAGGGACAATTAGGATGGGTGACTTGGGTCAATTAATGGACTCGATATTTTGTGAGTGAAAGTCGGTTGTAGCAGAACAGATAACAGAAGTTAGAAACCTGAAATGACCCAGACAGCATGGAGTGAAGTTTTACCTCAAAGAAATGATTAAACCCATGAATAAATGTTAAATATTTCAGTGTAACATTTGCATCCCAAATATACCACCACTGAAATCTAAATTGAAATACAGACCAATTGAGGCATCATTATCAAAATAAGCCAAGACATATAAGATTGGGCAGAACATGTTTTCCATAAGAACATGGCTGTATTTTGTGAAAGTAAATAGATCCACACCAGCACAAAACTGGAGAATATTAGCAGACATGTTTTAGCCTCTTTGGTTCTTACTCCAACTTGTATATATGCAAGAAGAAATGGTTGATTTCAAATGAGCATGCAAAGCTTCTTAGATAAACAAGGAGGCAACAAGAAGAGCATTTTAGGGCAGACAGGGTTGAGCATTAGGAATAGAAAGGTATGTGCTGGATAAATTTATAATCTAGTAAGATTTACAATTTTCCTCCCACACAATATCCTTTCATTGCTTTAATTCTTTTGTAATCCCATCTTGCCTGAAATTCACTGACATAATTTTACAAAACATATAACATACCATACCTATTTAAAGTTCTTAAGATTTTTTTTAAGATGTTCACGTATTTGCATAGCTATCAACATAGTCAATTTTAGGTTCCACTTGAGATTATAGTAATCAAATTCCAGCAAGGTATAGAAACATTAATCTTACATAGTGTTATTCCCTCTTCAACATTTTTGCACTACTGTTGTACATATTGCAACTGTATAAATACACTGTTATAACTTGCTGGTATAATTATTTGTTTACATAAATAAGCCGATAAAGAAGAGCAAGTACATATATATAGTATCTGCTATGCTAATCGTGTATTGCTTTGCATTATGAAATATATTTCTTTATCTTATGGGCCTGAAGATACATATTATTTTATACAACTGCTTTTTAAGAGAAGAAAGGAGATGTAACATGCATTTAGACAACAATTTGTAATTACAGAATTACTTTTACCTACGCTCTTTCAGGTGTGGATTCTAATTACTGTGCTAGGTCACTTAATTTCAGCCAGGAGGACCTTATTAGTATTTCTTATAAAGCAGGCTGCCTAGCAATTGATTCTCTAAATTTTTATTTAGTTGAGATTACCTTTATTTTATCTTCATTTTTAAAAGATAGTTTTGTTCAATGTAAGATTCTTGGTTGACTGTTTTTTCTTGCAACACCTCGAATGCCTCTGGCCTCGAGAAGTCCAGGGCACTATGTCTTGCGCCACAGAGCCGCCTTCTTTCAACGCTCTGAATGTGCCATCCTGTTACCATCTGGATTCATCGTTTCCAGTGTTAATTTAGCTGTTAAACTTACCGGTCTTCCCTTTTTACATGGTGACTTGTTTTTCGCTTTCTGCTTTGAAGATTTCCTCTTTGTCTTTCTCTTTCAACATTTTAAATATGATGGGTCTGTTTGTGGATTTGTGTTTGTTATACCTGGGTTTCATTAAGTTTGCATGTATAGATTAACATACAGTAAATATTATTTTTAGCTATTACATCTTCAAATATTTTTTTTGCTCTTTTCTCTCTCTGCTCACCTCCTAGTATTGTCATTACTGTTAGTTCTGATTCTTTCTTTTGACAGTTTAAATCTAATACTGAGCCACTCTAGTGAATTTTCCCTTGCAGTTATCATAACTTTTGAAGTTCAGAATTCCCATTTATTCCTTCTACAATAATTTATTTTTGTTGATATTCATCAGAAAGGTTATGAACTGAATTGTATCTTCCCATAATTCATATTTTGAAGCCCTAACATCCAACGTGAATGTATTTGGAGGCAGGGTCTTCAAGGAGGTAATTAATGTTAAATGAGGTTTTAAGGGTGGGGCCCTTTTCTGATAGTGCTGGTGTCCCTAAGAAGAGGGGAGACCCAAGACAACGCTTGCTTGTGCTGTCTCCCTCCGTCCCTCCCTCCTTTCCATCCTACCGCTCCACAACTCCACTCACAGACAGGCGGCCATGTGAGTGGGCAGCCATCTGCAGGCCAGGAAGAGAGGCTTCACAAGACACCTCAACTGCACTTTGACCTTGGATTTTCAGCCTTCAGAACTGTGAGAAATAACTTTCTGTTGAGGCACTCAGTGTAATTTTTAAAAATAACACCTGAGTTTAGCCAGGGGCGTGTAAATTTTGTTTACTTTTTCAAAGAACCAACTTTTGGTTCTATTAATCATTTTTAATTGATATTTTTTGTTAGAGTGCAAAATTGTTTATGTTGGCTGCAATAGTCCACTATTTTTTAAAAAATTAAGTTTCCAGATGATCGTGAAGCTTCATTATTCCCTTATTCTTGGTGACTGAAATTCATACACATACACACACGCACACGCACACACACACATCATTGTAGATTTGTTGCTTAATTGTGAAGAAAAAAATACATTTAATACTTAAAGAACCAAAGTCAAATGATCTATAAAAATCCAGTAGTCTTTGTTTAGTATCAGTATATTTATAGGGTATGGCTAGCAAAAATCTGTATCAGAAGTATTCCAGTTACTTTGTTCCCCAACATAAGAAAAGAATAGTTCTCTATACATTTTACATTTCAAGTGTGGAACATTTTATAAGATTTTAGTAGACTAGAAATTATATTAAATGATATAACGGTCCCGGGTGGACCAATCCATTGACTTTCAGAACATTGGGGAAGTAAATATTTTGTCCATTTTTCCTCAATAGCAAGTATTATTAGTCTTTCAAAAAACATTTATTGAACTATTATCAAATGCTTTATAGTGTTTAAATATTTTGGATCCATCACTGAAAAATATAGAAAATAAGTCCTCATTCTTAGGAAGTTTATATTTTAGCAGAAGGGTACACAGAAATAAACATAATCAAAAGTAAGTTACATAATATTATGAAGTCAAAAGTTTTATGTAAAAAAATTAAAAGCAGGGTAAGAGGATCATGAATGCAGAGACAGGTTGTTGGGGGATTGTTGGGAGAAGGTGGTTTGCAGTAATAAGCCAGGTGGTCAGGGAAGACTTCACTGAAACATAAAATTTGAGCCAAGACCTGAACAAGGAACAGTGACAGATGTTGCTGGTGAGTCCCATATGCATTCATCCAAATTTAGATGATCCTTATTTAATACATGTTGTGTACTCGCAAACTCAAGATTACTGTACTTACAATGTAGTCCAGCTTCTGATAAGTGTGAGAATCAGTTCTGTTGTATCACTTAGAAATAGAAAAAGTAAAATTAATATTTTCAGTTCAAAACCCATGTATTTGTTCTCTGTCACTCAGTTAATGGAATCTGGCTGTGAGTTTATTTAATCAAGGCTTCCAATATTAATTTGCCCCCATGGTGTACGTCAATCTTGCATTTTTTTAAGAACTTGGCCTGAATATGTTAATTTGATTTTATTACCTCTCTAGATACACTCATCTGAAAAAAATAATTTGACTAAGTTTTACTGCATTTTTCTTCAAACCTTTTTGTGTGTAACATACTACTCTATAATAATAATAATATTCTCACATCATTTTGAAAATATAAAATGTGCAAGCCATAGAAATTGGAATAAGGAGTCACATTATTTTGTCTATTTTCTTAGGAAGAATAAAACATCAGCGAATGTCCTTGTACATGCACAGATGTCTTTGAAAAGGCACTTAATGACAATGGATTTTCATGTTTGTGAAGTGCACACTAGGGCAAAGCTCCTACAGAATATGCCTTTTAATTTTGAAATGGCCTAGATATATCAAAATTAGTGATTGGGCCACCAAACATTGCTCTAATCAAAAGAACGTATAGAGCTGATTCTGCACAATTTTTGTCACCTTACTGACCTTTTAAATGCACAGTGCTAGTCTCAAAAAATGTATTTGATATCGAACAAGAAATATTTTAAGGAAAGCTGGAGTGAATCACCACACAGAACTTTTATTCTTCCTGTATAAAGTCACCAAGTGCAGAGTATTGGCAAAAAATATGTACTCACTAATTTCAAATTATTAAATATTTATCTGGTATTAGGCACTAGATTTTCAGTTTAAATATGTCAGTCAAAATCATTTTTCAGTTACCACAATTACCGTTGAATACACTGTGAATAAGGACCTAAAGTGACCTTTCTGTTACAGCTTGTTTGGGCATTAGGCAGAGAAGTGTTCAAAGTTTTGTTATATTCTTTACAATTGTACAGTTTAAGAAAATAAGAAACAATTACTGCTAAAGAGAATGTAAAACATCTGAAGAATTATAGGCAACACTAATGGAAACATGAAAGAGACGCCAATCAAAATTAGGCAGTAGAGACTGGATTTTGGACAACTATTATAGTTGTGAATATCTACTTTACCAATTAAAAAATAAGTGATTTGGTTTGGCTGGCTACTATTATTAACTCTGTATTTGAAAATTCATATAAATTATCTCCTAATTTTAAAAATTCATGAAGATTTTGAATGTATATATAGATACAAATGTATTCCTTTACAATACCTTTTCTTATAATAATATACCATTACAATATTCCTAAAATATTTCACTTAAATTACAATTTAAAGATTTTGGTGTTAAATTAAGATAGTTCTTTATTATTTATTAGTGCTTTGTTTTACTTTTGAACAGGCTTGCTATGAATTCTATTGAGTGGCTTTAAAATTTACGTTGAAATTCCCTTATGTGTCATCGGTAATAAAGTATGGATGATTCTCACATGAAAGATGGAGATCTAACCAGTATAATAAGAATTGATGGTGTATAATTCTGGATATACCCCATGAGGGTATATCTTCTATTTAATATCTTATGCAATATTTATCTTTGATATGTTTATTAACTCAATAATAGTTCTTTATCCCTGATGTGTCAGTTATAAAACAAAGTTTTTGTAATATACAGAATGGATTTGAAATCTAGCTCCATTTCTTCTAGTGTTGTACATTTTGGCAAGTTATCTAATTTCCACAACCCTTTCTTTTATCATTTGTGTAATGGAGATAATTGGACAATAAAATATTGTGTTTTTATAACATTTTAAAATATAAGCACTTACCAATTAATCAACAGCTATAATGCCTCCTTATTACAAAATCACAAAATCTTGTGATTTGGGGAGACTAGTCAGACATTCTGAATAATGTTAGCACTTTCCTCCAAGTCTCTACATAACCTTGGGCAGGAAGAACATCTTAAATGCTGAATATGGACAATGTTTGTGGAGCCTTTATGATTTCCAAATGTGGTAGTTTAGACCATAATCTCCAAAGTCAGATTGCATGGGTCTGAACCTTAAATGCATCACTTAGCATGTGGGGTCTTGAGCAACTATTCAAATTCTTTAAGCCTCATTTTCTAACTTGCAAATGAATATAATAAGAATATATAACTCAAATAGAATGGTAAACACTCAAAATGATAGCTGCTTTTATTAGGTGAATCTAACTATGGGGCCTAACTAATCTCCATATAGGAAGATAATTTCCCAAACCTCCTTCTGAACACATGAAGTTATGACTGCTGAGACCATCTATTCAAGTTCCACTATTACTGACGTTCACTCCCTGCACTTCACTCAAGCTTATAGCTTTAAGAATACTGGATCTTAGCCTCTTGAATTTTTCCTAGTATGAAAAGTTAACAACCACAACTCTATCTTTTGCCAATTTTCTTTTCTTCTAATCCTGAATTTTATTTTTTTCCAAATATGTAAACAAATTACCTTTTGACTCTTCTTTGGATAAAAAGAAAAATATCACTTTATACAAGGATAAATTGCAAAATATGAGTTCTTCCATTCTATACAAGTTGTTGGAAATTCATAAAATATAAATTGCTTGTAATGATTAAAATAAGATGAAAACAGTTTTCATAGTTCATAATTTTTAATAAGACAAAAATTTCATTTTGTATTGTTTTCTGTACTTTCACCACTTTTGTGGTATTTAAAAAAAATTAATTGTGCACCTAAAAGAGAAGACGCAATCAGAAGAATGGGGAAAAAGAAAGGGAGGAGAAAGGAAGATGATTTTCCTTCATGGTTTAACAGAGTTGATATGCCTTAGTAGGAAGAACTGGAATAAGGTGTGCATAGAAGAAATTGAATAAAATCAAATGCACGAAGTCATCACTTATTTGAAGTCAACTAATTTTTTAGAGCTCATATTGAAGCAGAAGCCAATCAATTGCTTTTGCATATTCTCCTGGAACAGTTTTTCTGCCCCCTTTAGCAAATGTAATAAATGATACCATAAGAAATTTGAGCAGAAAATTATCACGTCTGACTGAAATCTATCAGGAAATTAGAGCATATGTATGGATAATGAGTTTATCCAAATTTAGTTTGGCCACAACTCAAAAGGCCAGGCTTACAGTTGCCAAATTGCCACCTGTGCCCTATATACCACAGGTGTTCAGGCCTTCAGAGAAGCTTTTCTTTCTAAAGATTTTTGAGCCAGCAGTGCTCCCACGCATACCCCAATGTGAATTCATGCATGGAATTGATACTTACTTCAGGACCAAACATTGACATTCACCTTGACTTTGACTACTTTCTTTCTTTCTTTTTTTTTTTTTTTTGAGATATCAAAAATCTTTTCTTTTTTTAATTTTTTTTATTTATTATTCCAGGGTATTATGAAGGTACAAACATTCTAGTTACACTTTATGTCTTTGCCTCACCCAAATGCGGGTTAAAGGCATGCCCTTCCCTCCCTTTAGTGCTCCCCGTGTCCTTTAGTTGTAGATTTGCTCCCCACCCCCCGTCCCCCTAATCCCTGGAGAGTATTTCTGCCATGTGATCACCCTAATGTTGATCAGTTAGTACCAATTTGATGGCGAGTACAAATGGATCCCGTTCTGCTCTTGTGGTGCCTCACTTTGGATAATGGGCTTAAGTTTAATCCAGGAAAGTATAAGAGATGCTAGATCACTGTCATTTCTTATGATTGAATAATATTCCATTGTAAACGTGTATACACGTTAGCATGTGGGGTCTTGAGCAACTATTCAAATTCTTTAAGCCTCATTTTCTAACTTGCAAATGAATATAATAAGAATATATATTTCAGTAATCCACTCATGGATTGACGAGCACTTGGGTTGTTTCCACATTCTTGCAATAGTGAATTGTGCTGCCATAAACATTCGGGTGCAGATGTCTTTATAGTAGAATGTTTTGTGCTCTTTTGGGAAGATGCCTAATAGTGCTATTGCTGGATCGAATGGTATTTCTATTTTTAGCTCTCTGAGGTATCTCCAAATTCTTTTCCACAGAGGTTGCACTAATTTGCAGTCCCACCAGCAGTGTAAGAGTGTTCCTGCTAGGAAAATTGAAGGTTTACTGGATAGCTGTCCCCAAAGCCTGAAAAATGCTTAGTTAAAAGCCTGAAAGTGCACATATAAGAGTAACATCTATTGGATGTTGGGCAGGGGGGAGGCAGGAGGGGGGAGGAGGGAGGAGGGGACAGTATATGCATACACAAAGAGTGCAATGCGCACA
>CAUYSK010003105.1:0-29811 GCA_963575035.1 Avahi laniger
TTAATTTCTTTCTATTTTTGGTAGAGACGGGGTCTCGCTCTTGCTCAGGCTGGTCTCAAACTCCTGAGCTCAGAACGATCCGCCCACCTCGGCCTCCCAGAGTGCTAGGATTACAGGCGTGAGCCACCGCGCCCGGCCCCCTCCTTCATATTTTCATGGACATTATTTCATGATATAATTAGAAGAATGTTCTTGGATTCTTTCCTTGTCCACTCATTCCTAATTCTCAGCTGTGTCCTTGGGAACATCTTACTTTCCATGGGACCTATAGATATTCTGCCTTCAAAGTCAGATTTCCTAATTAAGTAGAGATTACCACCCTGAAAGCAAAGGATAAAACTCCCTCTTAGGGGACACAGCAGTAGCACGGCAAGAAAACCTGAGTTAGTGCACTCTCCTAGCAACATCCCCGCCAAGGGTAAATCCTCTCACCTCTCTGGGACTCACTTTTTCACTTGTTAAATTGTTTGGAGTAGGGGAGCTTTAAGTACAATTCTATGAGTCCATGAATTTTCTTTTTCCTTATTTTTCTTTTTTTTTTTTTTTTCTTTTTTTTTTTTGAGACAGAGTCTCACTTTGTTGTCCTGGCTAGAATGAGTGCCGTGGCGTCAGCCTAGCTCACAGCAACCTCAAACTCCTGGGCTCAAGCAATCCTACTGCCTCAGCCTCCCGAGTAGCTAGGACTACAGGCATGTGCCACCATGCCCGGCTAATTTTTTCTATATATTTTTAGTTGTCCAATTAATTTCTTTCTATTTTTGGTAGAGACGGGGTCTCGCTCTTGCTCAGGCTGGTCTCGAACTCCTGAGCTCAAACGAGCCACCCGCCTCGGCCTCCCAGAGTGCTAGCCACTGCGCCTGGCCTTTCTTTTTCTTTTTAACAAAATAATCAAGCTTTGGGAAGCATCGATCACACTGAAAAGCTGAGGAGTCCTCAGCTCCTGCTGTCAGGAGCCAGCAGGGACTCAGGTAGAAGATGCTTTCTGGGCCTACCTGGGCATAGGTCCCACTGCAGACCACGGCATTCCACTTGGTAACGTTTACACAGCTTGGATGGCGGATCAGGTAGTTGTCCATTCTTCCCACATAAGTGTCCTTGTATCCTGTCACAGAGCCATCAACGTCATGGAATATGGAGTTCTTATCACCATCCAGCTCACAGTCTTCAAACCAGGGGCCAGGCTTTCCAAAGAAGACGTTCAGAGACACCTGACCACAGTGAGACACAAAGACATCACAAAATGAGGCCTCCGACCATCTTAGCGCCCCCTGCAATGACCCCACTGCAGATCCTCACAACCGCTTCAAGGCGAAAGCAGTTCTAAGCTACAGTCCGTAGTTATTAACTATGCCACCCAGTCAGTCAGAGTTGTCTATTTAATTAATGACGTTGAAAGGGAAAACAATTCCCAAACCCTTATGGAGTCTAATTGGCAAATGTTAAACTTCATCTTGTTTTTATTCTTTTTTTTCACTTAAAAACTATTACCTGCCCCCCAGACAAAATGAGTATGTGGTAAGAGAAACCAGAAGAGTTGTGGGAAGAGGACCATGCAGCCATATACATTTGCCAAAAATTATAAACTGCACACATAAGATCTGTGCATCTCTGTATGGAAATCATACCTCAATTAAATAAAAATTATAAGTTTAGCTTCGGAGCTAGTTAATCATTGTATTGCATTCCAAATACTTCTGCTACTTGTTCATATGAATTCCCCCACCACAAAAATGAGTACAGGTCCAAACTGAAAGACAATTTAAGGATTGGCTTAGTATGGCTAGGTTGTTGTTGAACTCACTAGAATCTGCTAAAAAGTATACGTTAGTAACTCTTTCCTCAACACAGACCAAGCCTAGCTCAATTTTCACGTCAGGTAGAGTTAATTTAAAGTCTTTGCCAAACACATAATGCACAGCCGCAAAGTGAGCTATAGGTGACATGTTTCACAGTCTTTACCTACTTCTTATTAGCAGTGAATTACTGACACTGTTTAAGCCACACAGATACATCTCTAAAATGCTTTTCTGCACTTATCACCCAGGGATGTTTTAAAATCAACAGAACATCTGAATGATAAGCAACCCGATGGAAAACAGTGACGTGTGGGACAGGTGGCTGCAGGTTCTTAGTTCTATGCTTTTGCTCTTTTCTGTTTTGCCCCCTATGGTTAAATCTGAGAAAAGTTTAGAGTATATTTTCACCTTTTTAGGTAGAATAAATTTTGCAAACTCTTCTCTTTATAAACTTTCCAGAGCATCCCCACCATAGAAAAATCAGGCTAGATGAACTGCTGGACTTAAACAGTATGGATTTTCTTATGCTGTTCTAACTTTAGGACTTTTGCGAGAACTGTTTTTCAGTATTAGGCCATGTCAGTGGTCACTAAACTCTATGCAGGGAGGACCATGAGGAGGTCCATCTGGGCAGTAAGTGACCAGCCAGCCTCCACATTGCACAGGTGGTCCAAGACCGCCACTATTGACTTAGGCAGGAGCCATCTACTAGTCTGGTCCTACCCCTGATCTAGAGCCACATGGCCTGAAAGAAAACCAGCCAACCAAGCTGACGTCCCAATTTGCATCTGTGCCTCTCTGTTCCGTGCCTTGGCTGTTCTACAAAACCCAGATATAGACTTCAGGAAACCTATCTCAAGCTCTATTTTTAACTGGGTGACCGTAAACTTCGCGGACATGAATGGGACAACTATGAGCTATTTTCTAGGTGCGGCTGCCTGTGGGAATAGGGAGCTAGACAGTCTGAGACTAACCCTCTTGTGCCACGGCCATCCTGAAACTGGAAAGACAATGAAAGCCTGAGGGCGTGGAATCAGACCGTCCTGTGCACTTCAGGTAAACGGGATACTCGTGAAACTGCCAAGACTATTTCTGTGGGCTACTGTATTGTAAACAGTAATTTCTAAGTCTTCTTTGCAATCTTCTTAAAAACCTTCTAACAGTTTATATCAGAAATAACTCAGTTTGCATCACACTGTCCCCAAATTTCTCTTTGTTCCCAACCTTTTATCATCTAGTTCCCCGGAAGAACAGCTCCCAGACAAGTAAAATACCAGGCAGGACCCAAATCTCTTGGCAGAGATGGGCCACTCCACCAGTGTATTATACTGAACTTTCCAAAATCAGACATCCTCTTGTTCCTGTGAAACTATGCAACTCCCATGTTATCACACTTGAAGTCATTTTCCTTTTCAAGACATGACTTGAATGTCAGAAATACCCCAAGTCACATGGGACTTCTGTTCTTATCTTGAACTCAATGGCACCGAGTGTACGGAACTAGGAGTTCCTTCTGTCTGTATTTCTCTTTCTAGTCATAAAGGGCCAATATTTTTGAGAATGAGCCATCCCTCCTTCTCTGACCATAGTCACTGCTTTGGAGGAACATACTTACATGCGGACCAAACTTTACAAGGGAGATGTTGTTCCTGGGGGTTATCTGCCAGGAATTCTTCATGAGGAAGCCAACTGCACTGCTGTACCTATCTGGAGTTGGCACATATCTTTTGAAAGTGCTCCTGGTGAGATGAATGGGCCCATCATAAATCTGAAAGCCTCTAATTGGAAACGTCCTGTTGAAAGACAAGATTTTGTTTAATGCACAGGTGCCTGTCTTCTTAATAGCACTTTACTTACTTCTTTTATAAATACTGCTGAGTAGCTCATATGCACTAAGCAAAAAACTCTAAGATCCCCAACTGAATAAACATATACTGTAGTGGGAAAGACAAACAGGAAAACAAAGGATAATTTCAGATAGTAAGTGCTATGGAGACAATAAAACACAGTAATATAATAGTTTGGGTGGGGAGAGAGATGCTATTTTGGATAGAATGAGGCCTCTCTGTAGAGGTGACTCTGTTTTCCTTGAATCAGCTCAGTTAAGATCTTTTAAGTGGCAACTCATATACTTTAGTTTTAGTTCTAAAACCTCTAGCCATGAGAACAAAAGATAAATCTGTGCTTAAGCAGAGAAAACCTCCTCCCAAGCCACTAGACGATAGTAAAAACGTGAAACGATACACTTAAAATTATGAAAGCATAAGTCCTCAAGGCTTACTATGTCAAAAGGCTTAGCTACATTGAGAATTTCATTTTATTCATTTTCCTTTCTGTTCAAACACAAACTCCTCAGCCTACTAATCATAAGTCATTAACTATAATTAATGTACAAAACCTATAATATTCTCCATTCATTAGGTTTCTCTCCTATTAAATTTTTTAATGGCATTGCAGGGGATTTCTATAGTAACTAATTAGTTTACAGCTTGACAGTTGTAAACTGTGTTACAAAACTGTGTTTCGTAACAAAAGCATATATGCTAGCAAGAAAAACAAATAACCTGCTTAAAAATCTATACATCATGACATATTTCTAAGCATATATCTCAAAATGGTTCTCCCCCATAGAAAAGGTTGTAAAGATACAGTAAAATAAAAAGTGGTTCCATTCACCGATGAGAAATTTTGCTTTTGGACAATGCTCCTTAACTAAGCAATAAGCATTGTGAAATAAAACTGGAGGTCAACATAAAATAAAAAGAGTGAAATTGATTTGCCCATCATCATACTGAGCCCATACTCCAACCAACATAGCTTTTTTTTTTTTTAAATCCACACATCAGGAGAGGCAATTACATCTTCATTGTGAAGAGCACAGCATTGAAGCCAACCTAACTGGGTTTGAACTCCACCTCTGCTACTTTAGTAAGATAACCCATTTACAAAACGGGTTGATGACAGCACCTACTTCACTGGACTTTGGAGGATTAAGTGAATAGAAAGTATTTAGCACAGGGCCTCATACATCGTAAGCATTTTTAAATTTTTAATTATCATGGGTACATAATAGTTATACATCTTTACAGCATATGTGTGATATTTTGATAAGGGCATACAATGTGAATTAATCAAATCAGGGTATTGGCGTATGTTAACTATTAAAAAAAAATCCATGAAGTTCTTTTCCCAGTGGCTTCCCTGATCTAACAAGAGGAATTCTATAAAGATGTAGAGTATAATGGTGCTAAATATTCCACAACAATAAGCACAGAGGAAAAAAAGCCGGGCATAGGTAATTCTTTGCCAGAAACTAGTAAAGCTCTGTCCGCTCGCTCTCCACATCCCCTTCTAAAAACCTAACATCTGTTTGCCCCATTCCCCTGCCTAACCCCAGCCCAATGCCCAGAGGTAGCATTTCTGCAAGGGAGTCAATTCTTGATGAATTTTGGCCCAGTCTCAGAGGTGAGGCCTTTGAACACTGTTTAGTTTTCCTCTACCTGATTTCCTCACAAGCAAAATGAGGACAACGCCAAAATGTGTCTCAGAACTGAGGTAAGGATTAATTAGTTAACAGGTCCCTAAAAGCTGTGAAGAAGTGCTAAGTACTATTTTAATGGCTCTGTGATTACGACAACAGAAAACATGCCAACAGCCTACCCCGGTCCCCCTCCAGCATCTAAAACACTGTGGGTTACACAGCCGCGGTTAGATTTGGCGTCAACTTCGCCATCAATCAACTCTCATTTCCTAGGACTCTTTTCAGTAGGTAATTTCCTTTTTCCAGTGGCTATTTCTGAAAACCAACATCACAAATTGAGGAAAGACTGACCTAATGTCATAGTTTATGGTTTGGCAACTTTCTATAGCTCAAGAAAGAACCACCAAAAATTCACCAGCTTATGTAAGGTCTTATATAAGGAATGAGAAACAAAACAGGTTTGTTATAAAACTGGTAATGAAATCGATGAAATATTTAATAATCAATGTTCCAAAATTCCAGGAGGAAAATACACACAATAATAGGAACAGTGGTAGTAGTGCAGGAATAAGACAGGAAAAGAGTCACAGTAGGAAGCAGTCCATCCAAGATTATCACATAAATTTCCCTGAGGGTTAGATCTTTTATTGCTAAAGTTTAACACTCTACTTTTAAAGTAATGCTTACCTGTTCCTAGGTAACGTCCGCGGTTTCTGGTCTATTCCTCCAATGCCTACATACTTGTTCTGACCACCCGGAAAGCCGTAATTCCTGCTCTCCCCAACAAAGAGAGATTCCGATACCTCCTGGCTGGACCCCTCATCACTCGGGAAGCTTCCATCACTGTTAAAATAAGAACAATCCTTAGCCACACTTCTCTAGAACATTTAAACTTATTCCCAAATGAAGGCAAGCTATAACATAAAAGCTAAAATTTTTAAAAGCAGCCCATAGCTTTTTCTAATACATATTATCAAGTCTTCAGGAATTGCTTTTAAACCGTGAAAATACTTCAGGTAAATTAATAAATGGCTTGTATATTATATATAGACAAATGAAATGTAATTTTGCAACACCAACTGATTGCTGCAGTCTCAAACATGCTCTGAATATAACTAAATTACCAGCACATTTAACATGACAACTAGAATGACTAGAGAAAAATATGTAACACAAAAAGTTTAGTTCTTGAAGACCATTGCCAAGTTAGAGCAGCTTCTAAAAAAGAAAAGATTAGTTTTTAATCTTCTTCCTACTTTTACTCCCTTCTTTTTCCTCCACTTTTTTAAGAACATTAGTCTAAATCTCAAGTATTTTCTTCTAAGTGAAAATTATGATGGGCACCCTTCTGTGGAATACCAGCTATATTAACCTATTACTTTGGTATAAATTCAATGCATCAAGAAAAATGTATTTTTGGCCCTCTAGTGTTATCAGGAAGAGGGTGCTATTTTTTTTTAAATGCTAATAAATGATAAAACATTCCTGTGAGTTATCCCCACCACCAAAAATAAAAGAAAATCAAGGGTTATTTTAAAATCACACAGCTTTAAAATAATCAAATAAGTATTTTTAAGCAATTACAAACCTTGCAAAGGTCAGTCCTATTCCATTATCTGCAAATCTGAAAGAGAAAAGAGAATGTGGGAAGATTTTAATTTACTATATCATGTAAGAAGAGGTAATTCTCTCAGTGTTTAATTATCATGAATTCAAGAGGTCTCAAGATTCACTCTCTCCAAAGCCATACAAAAGTTGCTCCTCACAGTAACTGAGAGCACAGAATCCACAGTGAGGGTTCCTGGTTCAAATCTTGGCTTTGCCAATTCTTAGCTGTGTCACTTTGGGCAAGTTACTCAACCCCTCTCTCCCTCAGTTTTCCCATCTGTAAGCTGAAATAATAATATAACCTTCTTCATAAGATTCTTGAGAGTATTAAACATACTAAATATTTTCAAGTGTTCGAAATCAGTACCTGGCACATAGTAAGCAGCATGTTAAGTGTTAGCTAGAATTATTATTTTTATAATTATTTTTTAAAAAACAATTAGATTGTGATATTCTTTTCAAAACCTTTCAACATGACACCCAAGCTATTTCTAAAGATTCAATATATCACTCTTTCTGGATGATAAAAGCCAGAGATGCTGGTGAAATGCCAAGAAGCTAACGTCAGTGCCGGGGGGAAAAAAACACATTTTTCCAAACTACTAAAATATTGAACACGAAATCTTAGCTCAACATGCATCAGACTTCTCCTAAAATTATACAAATGGAAAAAAAAAAAAAAGAGAGATGCTTACTGCCACAAGTCATGTTAAGATGTAAGTCAACAGACTTATTAAGGTGGAATTATACAGCTTTTCTTTTGAATGGCAACGGAAAGAAAACTTTAAGGGGTTTCCAAGAGGAAGGAAAAAAAATTCAGGTAGTTTGAAAATCTTTATTTAGCTCTCTGACATAGACCATGCTTGTTATATAAAGTTAAATTCCCAGTTTCTGTTCAATCTCATCAAAAACTCTCATGTCACCAGACAGGTTCAGTTCCAATAAAAGCACCCAAATGAGACGATTCCAAACATTTGCAGTCTGTTAACTCTAGCACACTTCTTCAGAGCATGTCCTGTCTATTAGTAATAATACCATTCCAGGAACCGCCACTGAACTTTCATTCTACTGGCTTTTTAAAAAAAATCCCTAAAAATAAATACAGCAGTGTCAATCTATAATGAATACCCACGCTGAATTCTGAACAATAATGTCTCCTCCTCTGACCCAAGCTCCGTTATCATTATTTTTAAAAGCAATGAGCCTGTCAATTACAGCAGCAACACGTGGCTTTTCAGGGTCTGCATCCTGATGAGGCCGAAATCTGGGATTTAAATAAAAAAAAAAGAACAGATTTTTTTTAAGTAATGAAAAGGCAATAGAAATTTGCTATTTATAATTGTAAGCTTACGTGTCAAGAAACAGGATTTAAATTTGACCAAAACAAAAAAAAATCTTAAGCTATAACTTACTTATATTTCAAATACTTTTTTAAATTACATTTATTTGCACACAAGTTTCCAGAGAACTGCTGTCATATCTTAGTTACTTTTTTTTAAATCAACTTATAGAATGGACACCGTAGAACACTGTAAGCATGAAAATCATTTACAAACAAATAAACACAAAAACTCAGACGAGACAATCTGGCATGTCTTCAGAAATTTTTAAACTACAGGTTACTAATAAACTTATTCAATAAACTAATCATGTATTTCAAAATACATATATTGTGAACTCAAGTACAATTTGAGTTGTGTGCTAGTTAAATGTTTTAGATACAGACAAAACTGAGTTCAATATCTTAAAACTGCCTACATTTAAAATGGACTGAGGGAGGAGAGGAGGGGTATACGCATGCACAAAGAGTGCAATGTGCACCACCCAAATGATGGACATATTTGAAACTCGGACTTAGGGAGGGAAGTGGGGGCAAGGGCAACATATGTAACAGAAACATCTGTACCCCCATAATATGCTGAAATAAATTAAAAAATAAAAAAAATAAATAAAAAATAAAAAAAAAATATATATGTTACTTGTATACAAGTGTTAGTTATATAATACCTTTTATGTTATCATCTATATTTGTGCATATATGTGTACTTGAGGGCCTGTTTTGTGGTAGGCACCGTTTTTAGTGCAGGTGAAACAGCTATGAACAATACAAACAAGGTCCCTGCTCTCATAGAATTTATAGAATTTATGTTCCAGGGGAGGGGGTTAGAGAGTGACAATAAACAAATGAATGAACAAAATAATTTTAGTTAGTGATAGGTTCTATGAAGAAAGTCAACAGGGTGGTGGTATTGAAAGTGACTGAAAGTGGCCATGGTGGTATACACCTATGATCCCAGCTACTAGGGAGACTGAGGCAAGAGAGTTGCTTGAGCACAGGAGTTCAAGACCAGCCTGGGCAACATAATAAGACTGTCTCAGAAAAAAAAAAAAAGTGATTGGGTTAGAGGGTCCAACTTTAGTTAGAGGGATCAGGAAAGACCTCTCTGAGGTGACTTTTGAGCTGAGAGGTGAATGATAGGAAAGAGGAAGCAGATGAAGATACAGGGAAAGAGCATTCCAGCAGAACAACTAAGTACAAGGTTAAGACGGAAATGAAGTTGCTGAGTTTGACAGACAGAAAAAGGGCCAGTGTGGAGGAGGGAGACAGGAGGGGAGACTGAAGATGAAGACAGAGGTCTGAAACTGTAGGCCCACAGGCCATGTTCAAGTGTTTGGACTTCATTCTTTTTTTTTTTTTTTGAGACAGAGTCTCATTTTGTTGCCCGGGCTAGAGTGAGTGCCGTGGCGTCAGCCTAGCTCACAGCAACCTCAGACTCCTGGGCTCAAGCGATCCTACTGCCTCAGCCTCCCAAGTAGCTGAGACTACAGGCATGCACCACCATGCCCGGCTAACTGTTTCTATATATTTTTAGCTGTCCAATTAATTTCTTTCTATTTTTGGCAGAGACGGGGTCTCGCTCTTGCTCAGGCTGGTCTCGAACTCCTGAGCTCAGACAATCCGCCCACCTCGGCCTCCCAGAGTGCTAGGATTACAGGCGTGAGCCACCGCACCCGGCCCATTCTTTTTTTTTTTTTCACCTAAGCTTAACCTCACAATCCATAGACTTTATTCTAAATATTGTCATGGGACCACTGAGGGTCCTAAGGCATATGAGTGATGTCATCTGAACTATGTTTTAGAAAGATCACTCTGGCTGCTCTGTGGAGACTGGATTTTAGCAGGGCAAGAAGACAAACAGGAAAATCAATAATGAAGTTGCTGCAGTAATCCAAATGCCTGGACTAGGGTGAGAGTGGAAGAAACGGCTAGAAATAGTCAGATTCTGAGTGTATTCTGGAAGTAGAGGCGACAGGACTTGATAATAGACTGGATGTGGGGTGAAGGAGACAGGAAGCAAGGATGACCCTTGGCTTTATGACATGAGCAAAATAGGGGCTTTCTTTTGAGTTTATGGATTGAAAACCTCAGTACAGGAGGCAGTAGGATCGCTTCAGCCCAGGAGCCAGCAGTTTGAGGCTGCAGTGAGTTATGATCAAGCCACGGCACTCTAGCCTGGGCAACAGAGTAAGACCCTGTCTCAAACAAACAAACAAAAAAACCTTCAATAGGAAAAAGAAAGGAGGTCATCTGATTTTGCCCTCAGTCCCTGAACTTTCTTCTTCTTTTCCTTCAAGTTAACATTGCTTACCTACTCAAAACTTCTTCTCATACATAAAATAAGACTTCCTTATATTACCAAGAAATAAAAATTGTGATGATTGTGAAATGTGAAGTATTTATTCCTCTCAATGGACCCTTTCTACTAAGCTAGGGACACTAGCTTGGTAGAGTTGCCTAGAAGAGATGACATGGCAGAAACTTAAAAAGAAATGTCTATTTGGGCACAGAACACAGATGTACCTGTGAATTAGCATGGTCCTGGCCATATTCCTATCAAAAATATTTAGTGGTTAGTAAGTTAACATTAATGAAAGAAAAAGTCATTTATGTAAGTCTCTCCCCTAGGTCCTCTTCCTTCCACCCACCCCACCCACACATTCCAAGAAAGATTAGTAAGCAAAAGGAAACTACAGTGTAACCATAATCTCAAAAGACCTCATTTTCATAAACAGTAAAGACTTGTGCTGTTACCTTGATCTCCTGCCAGTAGGGCCCCCCACGGGTGAACATGAAATAACTGTACATCTGATTCTTCCTCTGGATTATATCTGTGTCCTCCCTGATATTCACCATCCAAGGCCGACCATCCCCACGGACACGGAGATACAGAGTGTTGAAATGGGACCAATCATAAGACATCTTCCGCTCAAAAGCACCCTAAAATATAGAAAGAGAAGTTAATTTTACCTCATTCTCCACTATTAGCAAAATGTGAGTCATCACCAAGTCAGCAGTCCCAAGTCATCAAGGATTCACTAACCCTTTTTCTGTCTTTTTTTTTTTTTTTTTTTTTTTTTGGAGACAGAGTCGCACTCTCTTGCCGGGGGCGAGTGCCGTGGCGTCAGCCTAGCTCACAGCAACCTCAAACTCCTGGTCTCAAGCAATCCTACTGCCTCAGCCTCCCGAGTAGCTGGGACTACAGGCATGCGCCACCATGCCCGGCTAATTTCTTCTATATATATTTTGAGCTGTCCAATTAATTTCTTTCTATTTTTTTGGTAGAGGTGGGGTCTCACTCTTGCTCAGGCTGGTCTCGAACTCCTGAGCTCAGAATGATCCGCCCACCTCGGCCTCCCAGAGAGCTAGGATTACAGGCGTGAGCCACCGTGCCCGGCCTCAGTCCTTTCTTTCTTACTTCCTTTCTGTCTTCCTTTGTTACAAGTGATTTTCTCCGTTAATGTGTTTTAATTTCTTGCTTTTTATTTTTTGTGTATCTGTTGTGGGTTTTTTATTTGAGGTTACCATGAGCTTGCAAAAAACATCTTATAACCAATTATTTTAAACATATGACCACCCTGCTTACAATCAAACAAATAAACAAGAAAAGAGAAATCTAACTGATGTTCTACCCTTTAATTCCATCCCCCCTTTTTAACTTTCTGTTGTTTTTATCCATATCTTTTTAGACTATCTTTCTCAAAAAGTTGCAGTTATTTTTGATAAGTTTGTCTTTTAGTCTTTGTACTCTAGATATAAGTGGTTTATACACCACAATTACAGCAATACAGCGTTCTGTATTTGTGTACTTACTGTTACCAGTTAGCTGTGTACCTTCGCATGGTTTCTTGTCATTTATCAATGACCTTTTCTTTCAGATTGAAAAATTCCTTTTAGCATTTCTTGTAGGATGGGTCTGGTGTTGATGAAATCCCTCAGCTTTTGTTTGTCTGGGAAAGTCTTTATTTCTCCTTCTTGTTCGAAGGATGTTTTTGAAAGATATACTATTCTAGGGTGAAGGTTTTTTTTCCTTTAGTACTTTGAATATGTCATGCCACTCTCTCCTGGCCTATACAGTTTCCACTGAGAAGTCTGCTGCCAGATGTCTTCCAAGTTCCTTTATATGTTATTGTTTTCTTTTTTCTTGCTCCTCTTAGAACTTTTTTCTTTATCCATGACTTTTGGGAGGTTGATTATTAAATGCCCTGAGGTAGTCTTGTTTGGGTTAAATATGCTTGGTGTTTTATGACCATCTAGTACCTGAATATTGATATCTTTCTTCAGGTTTGGAAAGTTCTCTGTTATTATTTCTTTGAATAAACTTTCTACCCCAATCTCTTTCATTGCCTCCTCTTAGGCCAATAACTCTTAGATTTGCTCTTTTGAGGATATTTTCCAGATCTTGTAGGCATGCTTCATTCCTTTTTCTCTTCTGTGTATTTTCAAATAGCTTGTCTTCAAGCTCACTAATTCTTTCTTCTCCTTGGTCAGTTCTGCTGTTGAGAGACTCTGTGACACATTTCTCAGTTTGTCAATTGAATTCTTAATCTCTAGAATTTTTTTTATTTCAATCTCTTTGTTAAATTTCTGATACCTTCTCTGTGTTGTCTTGAAGTTCACTGAGCTCCTTCCAGACAGCTATTTTCAATTCTTTGTCTAAAAGGTCACATATCTCCATGGCTCCAGGATTGGTCACTGGTACCTTATTTAGTTTGTTTGGTGAGGTAACATTTTCCTGGGTGTTCTTGATGCTTGTGGATGTTTGCTGATGTCTAGGCATTGAAGAGTTAGGTATTTATTTTAATCTTCACAGTCTGGGCTTATTTCAACTGTCTTTCTTGAGAAGGTTTTCCAGGTATTCAAAGGGAATTGAGTATTATGATCTAAGTCTTTAGTCACTGAAGCTGTATCAGCACTGGGGATGCCCCCAAACCAGTAATGCTGTGACTCTTGCAGATTCCTGGTGGTATCACCTTGGTAGACTTGGATAAGATACAGGAGAATTCCCTGGATTAGCAGGCAAAGTCTCTCACTGTCTGTGCTGGACTGCTGGAGTTGGGTAAGGAGTGACATGGGCACTCCTTTGTGGCTACCAGCACCAGGTCACACCTGAATCCAGCCCAGTCTCACCCAAAGCCCATGGTGACTGTTGCCTGGCTACCTCTGATGTTTACTCAAAGCCCAAGGGCTCTTTGGTCAGCAGATGTTGAAACCCGCCAGGGCTAGGTACTTCTTTTCGGGGCAACACATTTCCTTCCGGCCCAGGGTGGGTCCAGAAAATGCCTTTTGGGAACTAAGGCCAGGACTGAGGGGCTTCAAGAGTCTGCTCGGAAAAAAAAAAAAAAAAAGAGTCTGCTTGGTAGTTTATTTTACTGTGGCTAACCTGGTACCCAAGTTGCAAAACAAAGTCCTCTGAACTCTTCCCTTCCCCCAAGTGGAAGAAGACTCCCTGTAGTTGGGGAGGTGACACAGGCACTGGCATGGCTGCCACCATTGTTGTCTCACTGGGTAATCTGCACCCCAAGTTCACTGGCTTTGAGCCAGCACAGCAACAGAAATTTCCCAAGGACTGCAGCCTTTGTGGCCTGTCTTATGAAAAGCTCCAGGCTGCTTTTGTCAGCTGGTGGTGGGGCTAGCCCTAATTTGGATTTCAGGGCAGAGGATTTTTCTCTTCCCAGTTGGTATAAATGTTCCTGCCATGGGCTCTGGCAGAATTCAGATGCCAGGGCGGTCCTGGTTTCAGTGCAAACTCCCACTGTCACTCCACACTCTTTCCTCTGAGCACACAGATTCTCTCCACTTGGCGTACTGGTGGGGCGCTACCCGGGATGGGGGAGGGGTGGCATAGGCAATGCAAGATTGTCTGTTCTGCCCTCTTCAGTGCCTCTTTCCTTGATATAATGTTAAAACCAGGTAGTATGATTGCTCACCTGATTTTTAGTTCTTCTGAAAGTGCTTCCTTCCATGGATAGTTGTCAAAGTTGGTGTTCTTGTGCAGGAATGACTGCTGGAGGTTTCTATTTGACCATCTTGCTCTGCCTCCTCTCCCTGGAATCCCTCAATTTGAGAGAAACTGATCTTCTTTGTTCTCTTAGTATCTTGTCCATACCTCTATCATAACATTTATCACACTGTACGGGGGGACCACAAGCTTCTTACCTGAATTCTCCTTATATTTCCAAGATCTAGCATAGTTGTGGGTTTTAGTAAATGCTGGGTGCTGTGAAGAGATTCTATGCTGCATTTGAAGGCTACTTTGTAGCACTTGCTGAATTATGGCTATGAAAGGAAAAGTAATACAGAATAATATTGCATTTAGGAGGGAAGCTGAGTCCACTGAAGGTGCTTTCACAATTATGGGGATTCTGTGCATGTTTGTAGGCTGAGGTAAAGAGAGTAGTGGAGAGAGAGGTTGAAGGTATAGGGGAGGGGATAGAAACAACATCATTTGGTAAGGAGGAAAGATTTTTGCCAAGTTTTCTTTAAAATTTTTTAGCCTTTACAAGTCTATAAGGTATTTGTCTCATCAAAGCTGAGTTCAACTTCTCTCAACATAATATTCCCAATGATTCATGGTACAGGTACACATTTACTTATTAAATAGAACTTTCAGTTTTCCCTGGTCAAGGAGGGAGACAGATAAGAAATATACTTGGTAGAAGTTAAGAATTAAAATTTACTCACAAAAATCTGGAGTTGCATCACAATCAATGGCATTAGGATGGCTGGTATGCTTTCAAAGTATGTGCCTGGAATATGATCACATTTAGATACTTAAGATAAATGTTACCTATATATTATAAATTTATATATGTATATGTACACATACATATACACAAATACTAAGTAGTAAATTGCTGTCTTTCATGATTATTAAACTTGGCATTCTGATTAATCAAATGTTCTGGTTTTTATAGTTATTTTATTATATAACCTCAATTGCTAATTAAAAAAATAAAGCACAGATATTAGAAATAGCTTATATTAAAACTACATAGTATGAATGAGAAGAGAGTTTCAGGGCCTTAGTCATCACTATGAACTTCCACAAACATTTATTGAGAGCCAGTTACTTTGTACAAAGAACTGTACTTACAGCTGGGAGGGACACAGATATTAGAGATGCAGCTTCTGTCTTTTAGAAAGCATATTAGCTATTACAGAGTTTCAATTAACCAAATACATAAGTGACCATTAAAAGTCAGTGTTATACATATTTTACGTTCTTTTTTCCATTCTGATAAAGCTCTCCTGCTTTTTATTTCCCTTTAAATCTTTCCTAATTATATAAACTGTGTTTCAGAATCAGCTTATAGTGCCTAGACAGAGTGCTTTGCCCCTAGGAGCATTCATCATTTATTTGATGCACTGAAATGAACACCTTGTCCAGTTTTAATTTTTGTGTGGCTGGCAACTGGCTAAATTAGAAAGTCTGAGACACATTTAGAGAATATTGCTGAGTGCTGTAGCTGCAAGAATCTTTTTAAAAAGCATAAAGTCTGTTACATAAATTATGTACTTTTTAAACTCTCTTCCATGTTCATTTGCACAATTGATCATTGAAACTGCTTTAGAAATATGTGTATCAAATATTTAGCATATTTTTAAAGCTTCCTTAATAACATCACTAATAAGTGGATGCAATTTTGTGTTTATTTACTACAAACACCTATGAATATCAAATAACCTAATTATAATTCATCAACATTACCTTTGATTCATTCCAATGGAAACGTTCTCTCTCACTGCATTCACATTGTTTTGGTACATAACCATGGAAAACAGCAGACTGTTTTCCATGATCATAGATTTTAAATATTTACTTGCTAGTGCTGCATAATTTAGCACACTGGAGTTGAAAGCAGTTTATAAGGTAGCTGATTCCATGACAGAGTTACAGCATATAATGTTCTTCTGTGACTGCTACCTGAAGGTGTAAAAATGAAAAGCATTCTATTCCCTTTCTTTAACCAATTAAAATTTGTTATGAGAAATCCATAGAAAACTAATGTTTGTGGTATACACGCAATTTAATTTTGTGTATGAATTATCATATATTTATTTTAAGAATCCAGGCATTGTTTCGCATAATCTGTTAATATACAATATCAAAAGTAAAATATATTCATTCTTCTAATCCAAGTCTTTATGGAAGTTACAAAGAGGCATTCAGACAGCTTGTTAGATGCATGTTATCTCTCCTAAAAAATCGGAACAGAGTTATGTGTTTCAAAATATGAAACCACGGGCTATCTCATCAGGCAAGAAAACAACTATTTTGTTTAGTCACTGTAATAAATGTTCCATTTGTCATCCTGTCATACCCTTTGATTATTTTGTTCCCTCACCACAGGAATAGAAAATAAATAGCTACGTTACCTGTTTTTGTGAGAATAATAATAATGAAATAATTCGAACCATTAAACACACGAAAAAGTTGAACAACCCGTTTTAAGTTTAGTTTTGAACTTTTCAAATCTGCATCCTGGAAGGCTTTCATTCGCATGTGGTTCCATAGTCTGAAAGTACAGACTGTTTATGTTTTACTTTTAACGTTTAGTATCATTTCCTATACAGTGCGGGAGCATATCAAGTAGTCCTTGCTCCAAAAAAATCTGCAGCACTGCAAAACGACATAGGATTACATTTTGCCATAATTTAGCATTTCTCTTGACATCCCTTAGGAGTGAAGATAATTTCCATTTCATAAAAAGCCTCTTCAGACTGTCCTGTTTCGATCCTTGAAAATAATCTGAAAGCAGAAAACGAGTGCACACATCCCTTCATGTTGTATAAGTAACCTATAGTCCCAACTATAGTTTGGCTTGGAGTACCTTCACAACAGGATAAGAGGGCATACTGGTATTTTATCAAATTGGGGCTTGGTCTGAGGTCTACATTGGTCTGGGGCGCGGGTAAAAAGGGATGAGGGTCGCAGTGCATACTGGATCTTGCAGTTCCTGCGCCGGAGGCAAGGCTGTGATGTTGCGTGGCATGCTGGGAGTTGAAGTCAAGTGTTCAACAGGTACTATGGCAGCCGTAATGTGGTTTCTCTATTAGAGAGACTCTGTTTATGGATGGGTACTTTCTCTCGGTTCTGAGCTTGCCGCCTTGGTGGGTTAGGGGTAAGGGTGGCGAATAAGTGGAAAAAAGGAGTAGATGAAGTAAGCACAGCAGAGGCCTGAATGCTGTTGCTTTCGCTGCCGCCAATCGGAAGGCTTTGCTGCCCCGGAAGTGACCTGAAAGGTTGGAAGGGGAGGCCGTTGCCCTAACTACGGTGGCCGGGAGCTCGAGGTACCTGTAGCTTCGGCGCCGGGACCAGAGCGTCTGCGTGAGTGACGGCTGCATTTGTGCTGGCTGCTGCTGGTGCTGGAGCATTCCCGGGCTGGTGGCTCCTACACATTCTTGTAGTTCTCCAGTCCTGTTTCGCTGAGGGATCGTCTTGACGAGGGTAGCGGAGTCGAGGAGGTTGGGACTTACTGTCTCTTTTCCCTGTGTGACCGGGTTTCTTGAGGGGCCCTGCCCACAGGGAAGACCTTTTGGCCAACCATCTGGGTTCTCTGAGGGTTTCGGTGCCTCCCTCATCTCTCTTTTCTAGTGTCGTTTGTCTTCTGATTCCTCCTCGCCCCGTCCTGGGTTCCCCAGACATAACAAACCGTAAGGCTGACTGTGGGCAGCTGTTGCCCCTTTCCTTGTGTTTTTCGTAGGTGTTTCAGGCATGACCTTCTTGTCCCTTGTGCTGTCGCATCCATTTAACCCCTTCCCCATGCCAGTGCTCTGTCGCCGTTTCTCCTCATTAAAAACAAACAAAAAACCCCACACAAAATTTAAAAAAAAACAGATCCCCAAGATCTCAATCTACTCACTCCTGGCTTTTTCCTTTTTGGCCTTTTTTATGGCTTCAAACCATAACAAACTAGCTTGGATATATTAATGCCTTTTCATCTGAATGTTAACATTCATTCACTTTGGTTTTCGCTCACCTTCAGCCCTCCCTTCTCACCCACTTCTAAGGGCTTTTGAAGTTGGGGTTTCGAATACATTTTTACATATTGTGACCGTGAATATGAGAGCCCTCAACGGCCAACACAAGCAGAATTCTGCTTAATGAGTTTATTTTTTAAAATGATTTCTTTGGCTTACATTTTCGTTTTGTACTGATTGTTTTTCCACATGAGATTCACTCCTACTCTATAGTTAGAGGAGAATACCTCGTCCTACAGCTCTTTATATCTGAATTACTTAGGAATTTTCTTCTGTTTTCCTACTGGAACCATATGTCCCCAGTGGAATTTTTGCAATGATTTTGTGTCAGTTGATGGCAGATAAACACAAGGGAGTGATCTTTCCTTCTTGCTTGTGTGTGATTTGTATTAATATAATAATTAGATTGTGAGTCATTAAAAGTACTTGGAGGGATTGGGAAGGCGTCGAAAGGTAAAAGTCTGTGTATTTTCTGAGTTTCAAATTGATAAAGCTTCTTTCCTGAACAGAGAAGAGTTTCTAATTAGTCCAATAAACTGATGCCATATTGAATTATCAGTTCATTAGCTATAAAATTTAAGTTAAAAAGTGGCCAAATAAGGAATTGTATTACTTAGTAAAAAGAGTTTAAAAGCCATTTAATTGTTGCTCTTTTTCTGTAAAATGAAATGCAAATGTATTGAAAAATGTATTTGTGATAATTACCCATGAAATATTTCTAGATATTTTGGTAGTTCTGATAAACAGCATTGTATACTATTCACTAATGTTTTGTAGACAGAAATTTTGAACTTCCTGGCTGTATGGGGACCATGTAACTCAAATGAGTTTGCAGCTTCTTTTCTGTTCTGATCATTGCACTGGAGAGGTTCTAATAAAAAGACGGATTGCTTGAGCCCAGGAGTTGGAGGCTACAGTTTGCTGTGATCCTGCTACTACACTCTAGCCTGGGCAGCAGAGTGAGACCTTGTCTCAAGACAAACAAACAAAAACACTAAGATTATCATACTTTTCTAAGCGGTCAAATATAATCTGTATATGTCAGTAAAATATATATTTTGATACTTGCACAGTGTCACATTGGGATTATTCCTAATTAATCTGAAATGGTTTCAGCCATGCTTAAGATTTGGAGCTAAATATATTTCAGAATTAATTCACTCATGGAATTCTTTATTGGAGAAATGATAAGGAGCTAGACATTACTCACATTTTTAATATTTATTCTGAGATTTTATTTAGTAGACATTTATTGAATACTTCTTACTACTGGACTATTGTTACAGAATCATCAAAATATTTGTTGATGAATATCCTCTTGTCTTCAACTCTGTACTAGATGCTTTTAAAGCATTATCTCAGTTAATTATAACAACTCAGTGAGCTATTATTATTTACATTTAGCAGATGAAGAAACTGAAGCTCAAAAAGTTTTAGTCATTTAGTTTAGTTCTTTTTGACTCTTGCCACTGTATCACAGCTGCCAAGGTTTGTTCTCTAGCCTGAAATATATGAAGAGTATTAATTCAACAAATACTTGCTGAGCAGCAACTCTTCTAGGCCACAAGTGTTACAGTAGTGAATAAATACGGTCTCTCTTCTAGATGTTGGAGACATAGTGGTGAGCAAAAGAGGCAATGAAAGTCCCTGCTCTTAGGGAGCCTTGTACTCTAGCAGAATGTATGAGATATAAACCTTGCCTTCAGAAGCAGAAAATATAGCCAGTATGTGTTAGATTTTAAGTGAACATTTTACAGTGTTAAAATGGAGAAGAGAGATTAACTAGGGAAGGTTTCATGAAGAAGATGAACTTTAATTTGGAATTTAAATAGTGGTTAGGGATTTGGTAGGTAGAAATTGGGAGGGAAGTAATTCCAGATTGAGTTATAAAAAGAACAAAATTCCTAAGGCCAAATTGTAAGGGAAAGAGATTAGAGGGAAGGACAGGAACTGGACTGCTTTGTATCTTCAGTTTTCTTGAACATAGTGGGTACACAGTAAATTTGAAAAAGGTGTCTAAATGAATGAAGCTATGGCAAGAGCACAGAAACAAGATAATAAGGAATTAGGTAGATAATTGAGAGTGATTACATTGGTAATGGAGGAAAGGAATGGATTTGAGAGCTGTTGGTGAAAGAACCAGTAGGCTCTTTTAATTATTAAATGTTGGGGATGGGGTGGTAGCCAAGGGAGAAGGGAGGCTAGATTACCAGGTTTGAACTGAGTGGACCAGGTGAATTGTAGATTTACTTATTTCATCAGGTCATGAGATTTAAAAAAAATTGCAAGATGTGTCATTATTTTATGAATTACTAAGAGAAAAAATATTGTCAGTTAAACAGACCAAGAGTGTTAATTGTAAGATGGGTTTCAATTTCAGAGTCAAAATGTAAAAATCTGTGATCTAGAATTGATGACACAGGTACTCCTTCTGATGGTCAGTAAGCCTTATACCCACTTTATTTTTATTTTTTTGGGACTTTTTATACATAAATTTATGATCTTTGACATGCATTCAATCATTTAGCATTTATTTATTAACGAGACACTCTTCTAGGCCACAGTGATATAGTAGTGAATAAATACAGTCTCTGCCCTCAGAATTTACTGTGTAGCAGGGAAGGCAGACATAAATCAAATTCTCAGTCAAAGAAATTTAAAGTTACAACTATGGTAAGTGCTATAAAAAAAGGACTTGATGTTATACAGAGAAAGAACTGATTATAAAGGGGATAAGAGTAGGGGTGGGGAGAGGCCAGTTAGAAGACAGAGTAGTGCAGGTGAAAGATGATATTATCTTGGACAAGGTGGTAGTGAAGACAGAAGTGAATTCAAGAGATGTTCAGGAGGTGGAACTGGGTGATGGATTAGCTATGGAAGATGAGGGAGAGGAAGATATCATCGGCTACCTCTGGGTTTTTGGCTGAAATATCTGGATGGGTTGTGGTGCAATTCGCTGAGTTAGAGAACATTGAAAGAGGACCAATTTGGGGAACATGCTTTGTTTATTAATATATTTTATTGTAGCAGCAGTGTTGAAGATTAGTTTCTTAGTTGATTTTTTTCTCTTTTGTGTCATTGTTTCAGTTTAGTATATTTGAGTATTGCTATACCTGAAATAAGTTTTTTTCGTATTTTTTTCTCTTGAATGAGCAAGATTGAAGTTCTAGATGAAACCATCTGGAAATACATTGGTATCTATTTTGAATCTATATGTAACATACTAAACCATATATATGAATAGGTAACTGAGTAATGCAGTTATGTATCATCTTTATTTTCATTTGGGATTTGACAGTAAATTGGGCATCTGGTTAAATTCTATTAATAACTTCATTAAGTTGGTACATATGTAATTATAAATGTGCATTAGGGAAAAAGGACATACTTTAGATTTTTATTTGAAATGTCTTATTTGTGTAATTTTTGATAAATATTGAACCAAGATAGTTTATTGTTTAAGTTTTACTTTTTTTTTTGAGACAGGGTCTCATTATGTTGCTCAGGCTGGTCCCAAATTCCTGAGCTCAAGTGATCCTCCCATTTTGTCCTCCCAAAATGCTAGGATTACAGGCATGTGTCACTGCGCTTGGCCTAAGTTTTACGGTTCATAATAAATCAGTAGAGTGGAAAGTATAGAGCAAAGGGCATGGACTTTGGAGTCAGACTGCTTGGATTCAGGGTCTCTTTTGCTATTTTTTTTTTTAGAGACAGGGTCTTGCTCTGCCACCTAGGCTAAGTGCAGTGGTGCATTCACAGCTCACTGCAGCTTTGAACTCCTGGGCTCAAGTGGGACAATCCTCCTGCTTTAGCCTCCTGAGTAGCTAGGACTATAGGTACATACCACCACACCTGGCTATTTTTTTATTTTTTATGTTTTATTTTAAATTTTTTGTAGAGATGGGGTCTCAATGTGTTGCCAAGGCTGGTCTCAAACTCCTGGCCTTAAGCTATCCTCCCATCTCGGCCTCCCAACATGCTGGGATTAAAGGCATGAGCCACTGAACCTGGCCTTCTTTTGTTATTTATTAGCAATATGACCTTGCAGGAGTTATATAGCCTTTCCAATCCTTTGTTGGTTTTTTATTTATAAGATGAGGATAATAATAGTACCTGCCTTACAGAATTGTTTTGAAGATTAAATGAGATAATATATGTACATAGGTTAACAACATTCTTGGTACAAAGTTTAAGTGCTTATTATTATAGTGATACTGAGTCTGAGATCATCTGGACTTCTATGTCAACAATTTAATTTTAGGCTTCTGTATAATGTATAAAACTTGATTTGGGGAAAAATTTGTTTGGTATTTATATTTGGATTTGGAGAAAATATTACATAAGATAGCTTTGCTTATTCACTATTGGCCTAGGTGAGCCAACACATATCATCTTTTGCAGAATTCTCCTTAGAGATTATGTTAATAGAAAACTGTAATAGCTATAACTGATGGTTGATTTGTTTGTGATTATTTATTATTTGTTAGGATTATTACCTCTACTTTTAGCCAAACCTTTTTGAACTTTGTGTGTGTGTGTGTGTGTGTGTGTGTGTGTATTTATTTATTTATTTATTTTTTACTCTTAGGGATAGGTTGAAGAAGTAGTTAGGCTTTATAAAGTCTGATCAGTTGCTCTAAAGTCAACTTACTTTCCAACTTTTTTTCTTTTGAAAATTTTAAACCTATAAAAGAGTTGAAAGAGTGGTGCAACAAATGCTTGTATATCCTTCGCCCAGATTCACTAGTTGTTAACTCTGTTCCTTTTTTGTGCTCATGCTTAGTGTTAGACAAGTGCTCTTTCTTTACATATAAATAGACACACACACACACACACATACACACACGCACACACACACTTTTTTTTCTTACTGAATTAGTTGAAAGTAAGGTGGAGACATCATGATACTTCATCCCTAAATACTTCATCATGCATCTCCTAAGAACTAGGACATTCTCTTACATAACTATAATGCATTGGTATACCCGAGTAATTTAACCTCAATTTGACAATATTATCTAGTATACAGTCCATATGCAAAATTAGATTTTTCTAAATATCCCAGTAATGTCATTATAATATTAAAAAAATTACTGAATCTGGCTAGACACAGTGGCTCAGACCTGTAATCCCAGTGCTTTGAGAGGCTGAGACAGGAGGACCACTTGAGGCCAGGAGTTCAAGACCAGCCTGGGCAATTTAGTGCAACCCCATCTATACAAAAAAATTTTAAAAAATTGTAACTGAACCAAACTGGGTTCGTTTGCTGGTATACAATGAAAAGCCAAACACTGAAGCACTGAGATTTTGCAGCAAGAAAGTTTGTCAAGCAGCCAAAATAAGCAGACAAGAGTCAGACTCAAATCTGTTTCCCTGAGCTAGGGATTGCGGCAAGTTTAATAGAGCATAATGAAGTGTGATCTTATAGGATCTTTTGATGGAGTGATACCAGGAATTGTACTCTGACTGGATCCTGCCATCAGGTGATGCCAGGGTTCAATCTGATTGGATCCTGGATCCTGCCATGCGATGTCTACTTCTTAATTCAGTTCCTGCTCCTTCTCAGAGCACTTAGGTTCAGCCCGTGGTGCACACTTGGTTCATTTGGGCATGCTCAGGTTATGTGACCTTCAACCTGGGGAGAGGGCTGGTCATGGAAACTGAAAAACAACTCACAACTTTGTTATGTAAAAGGTAAACCAGATTGGTCTGATGTGGCTGCAAAATTAGCTGGGCTTGGTGGCGGGTACTTGGCAGGTTGAGGCAGGAGGATCTCTTGAGTTGGGGAATTCCAGGTTACAGCTTGCACCACTGTTCCAGCTTGGGCGACAGAGCAAGACCCTGTCTCTTAAAAAAAAACAAAAACCCAAAACCCAAAAAACTAAATTTGGTTAGAGATCATGAATTGTATTTGGTAATCATGTATCTCTGTTTTAAGTCTCCCCCTTTTCTTTTTTCTTTTTAATCTTTAAATCATTGTCATTTTTGAAGTCTTGGCCAATTGTTTTGCAGAAGGCCTCACAAAATTGATTTGTCTGTTTCCTCACAGTTAGTTTCAGGTTGGGGTTTTTTTTTGTTTTGTTTTTTGTGTTTTTACCATCACATAGGTGATGTTTTGAACTTTCTATTTCATCACATCAGGATTAATATAATGATAGTTTGTCCCATTATTGGTGATGTTAAGATCGATCACTTAGTTTAGCCAAATTTTTACATTCTGAAAGTAACTTTTTCCTTTTATACTTTATAATTATTCTGTGGGGCTGCTACTTTGAGATCATGTGGATATTCTGTTTTCCAGCAGTTTTTTTTCTATCCAGTGGTTTTAGTAGCCATTGATAATCCTTGCCAGAATCAATCATTGTATTGGTGGTTGCCAAATAATGATTTCCCAATTCTGTCAATCCTACATATATTCGTTGGCTATTTTCTCTAAAGAAGCGCTAGCTATTCCTCCTCTCTTTTTTTATTTTATTAATAGTATCGCTATATATCCAAGGATTCTTTTTTCAAAATTTATGCAATGTGTTATAATCTGTTAACCTCATTATTTTTTATGATTATCTCAAATTTGATCAGTGATAGTCCCTTCAAGCTGGTTCCTTTGGCCTTTAGATATGTCCACATTGGTATTTGAGCACTTTCTTACTTTTTTGCACGATACCATGTTCCAGGCTAACTTTGTACGTTCCCTGTTTGATACCTGGAGTCAGCTATTTTACTATGGAGTTCTGGTTCATTTTAGTAGGAAATGATACTTAGAAACCAAGCTCTGGGCGTTGGATATCTTCTTTGCTACTGATGTGTCACTGGCTCTAGACCCTTTAAATGGACACGCACACTCTTTTTAAGAAATCATGACTTCATAGGATACCTTCGATATGTATTCAGTACTACAGAGTTCTCTTCATTTTCCCCCAATTCATACTTAATATCTCTGTTTTTCCATAGGGAGAATTCTGATTCTCAATCGTATCAATGTATTTACTGATCTAGATAAACTATAACATATATAAAATCCCACAACATACATAAAATAGTTTTGAAATTACTAGACCAATATTTCTTTCAATAACACATCTACCAAGTAAAGATTTCTTTGCCAATATATCCCACTAAATGTATATAGTCAAAGTAGGTGTTCAAAGTTATTTGAATTATTTTTTCTGTGTGATGATGTTATCAATTTACAATATAGTTAGATTCCTACTAAACTACTTTTTAAATAGACTTTCTATAAAATCAGTTATCTGTCTACTAAAGTAGACATAATTTAAAACTTTATCATAATATATGGTTATAGGGAACTCTAGAACAGTTATTCAGCTGGAGAATATTTAAAGTTTGTAAGGCTTTAAACTTGTAGCTCTATTTTCCAATTGATATAATACTATTTAAAATTAGGAATAACAAGAAAAGTGACATCAAATGATTCCATTTGCAAGCCAAAACAATTGTGTTTGTGAACATTTTAAACAATGCTTTTTTTAAAAACTGATGATACAATTCAAGCATTAATCTTTAACAATAGACATAATTGTTGAGGGTACTTTAACTCATTCCTAAGTAATCTGTGTAGTGTTTTCCTATATTTATACCCTGAATAGAAAGATTTATGATTATATGTAAGTCCTTGTTCTTTGTATTTGAAGAATGCCTTTTGTCACTGCGTTTTTACCCTGTGATCTTATTCATGTGTGAATATTCTCATTGGAAAGGGGAAATGCATTTCTCATAATAGTTATAATACTTTACATCTCTATTGTGAGATATAACCACATCTAGCCTTTTGTAATGGTTAGTTAATAAGCATCTTGCTTATTAGAATGTAAGGTTAATGAGGGCAGGAACGGAATTTCATGGCTTATTGTATCTTCTTTAGTTCCTTGCAGGAGTAACCACTTAAATACTTGGTGATATTTTGTGTTTAAATGACATGTAGTTGCTAGCCTCAGTAATATGGATATACCTTTTTTTTTGACAAGAGTAACTAATAGAATTGGTCTTGGAAAAAAATCTTATTAGTCCATTTTCTGTTGCTTATAACAGAATACCTGAAACTGGGTAATTTATAAAGAAAAGGGAATTTATTTCTTAAGGTCAGAGGGCCACATCTGGTGAGAGCCTACTTGCTGGTGGGGACTCTCTGCAGAGTTCTAAGGCAGTGCAGGGCATCACATGGTGAGGGAGCCGAGTGTGTTACCTCAGGTCTCTTTACCTTTTCTTATAAAGCTACCAGTCCCACGCCCATGATAACACGTTAATCCATTAACTCATTAATCTATTAATCCATCAGAAGGGAGAGTCCTTATGACCCAGTTACTTCTTAAAGGTCCTACCTCTCAATACGGCTACCTTGGGGATTAAGTTTCAACATTCGTTTTGGAGGGGAGAAACATTCAGATTATCCATGTTGAATTATTACAGACCTCAAAATCACTATGTCTCAAACTAAATTCCCCATTTTCACCTTAGCCTTCTCCACTTGGGTTTCTTGTTTCTGTTAATGGAAACGTTATCCTCCTAGACATTGGATTTGAAATCTGGAAGTCACTTTAGTCTCCTCTATTGTACGTGGGCATATACACATTCATATATTTGTATGATGTTGCTAGTTTTGCCATGGCCACTTATTGTTTGTATCTCCTGATTTCTAATCCCCTTACCAATACCCTGATTGAGGCCCTCATTACCACTTATATAGTCTCATGACCAGTTGAAGGAATTGGAATATTTAATATGGAAAAGAGAAGACTGGAGGAAAGAGGGTTAGGAGGTATGTCTTTGAATATCAGATGGGCCATCAAATGGAATGACCAGCTATAATAGAAACTAACTGGGAGACAGAATTTTGGTTCTACATAATATTTTTCTAGCAAGTGTAGTTTAAAATTAGCAGATACCATGTAGTTACCATGGATACTCCAGAAACAGAGAATAAACACTTCAAAACATTATCAGGCTTTTAAACTTACAGGTGTATTTTGAGCTTAGTTCAATACTCATTAAGTACTAAGCTTCCTGTTCTAAAAGTGTTTCATCAGAGGCTGAGGGTCTGCAGTTGGCAAGGATGTTGTAAAGGGGATCCTGTTACTATAAGGGTAGTTGAGCCCAGTTAGTGATTAGTGATTAATGAGTCTGCTCCAGAGAGCAGATCAGAGTTCTCGGGTTGGAAGTGATATTTTTTTCAATCTTTATTTACATTGACACATTTTCTTTCAGTACTCTTCTCCACCCAAGTACTATTTTTTTTTTTTTTGAGACAGAGTCTCACTTTGTTGCCCTGGCTAGAGTGAGTGCCGTGGCGTCAGCCTAGCTCACAGCAACCTTAGACTTCTGGGCTCAAGCAATCCTTCTGCCTCAGCCTCCCGAGTAGCTGGGACTACAGGAATGCGCCACCATGCCCGGCTAATTTTTTCTATATATTTTTAGCTGTCCAATTAATTTCTTCCTATTTTTGGTAGAGACGGGGTCTCGCTCTTGCTCAGGCTGGTCTCGAACTCCTGAGCTCAAACAATCCACCTGCCTCGGCCTCCCAGAGTGCTAGGATTATAGGAGTGAGCCACTGCGCCCGGCCTACCCAAGTACTATTGATTAGGAGAGAATACTGGTAGATTGGAGTGTATTATGTGGGACAGTGGTCAAGAACTGTTAATATTAGTACTTATTAGTTACTAGATGCTTTGTAAGTTCCCTTTCAATCCTGAGATTCTGACATCCTTCAATTCTTATAGGGTTAATTATAGTTTGTTGATTGAATGGTTAATGCCCTGTGTTACTTCTTCTATATAGATTGCATACTTACTAGCTTGGAAAGTTGCATTATCTTTTCTTCCTTTTTTTATTTTCAGAGACAGGATCTTGCTTTGTTGCCCAGGCTGGAGTACAGTGGGTGTGATCACAGCTCACAGTAACTTTGGGCTTCTGGACTCCATGGATCCTCCTGCCTCAACCTTTAAAAATTAACCCAGCTGGCCGGGCGCGGTAGCTCATGCCTGTAATCCCAGCTCTCTGGGAGGCCGAGGTGGGCGGATTGTTTGAGCTCAGGAGTTTGAAACCAGACTGAGCAAGAGCGAGACCCCATCTCTACTAAAATTAGAAAGAAATCAATTGGACAACTAAAAATATATAGAAAAAAAAATTAGCCGGGCATGGTGGCTCATGCCTTTAGTCCCAGCTACTTGGGAGGCTGAGGCAGTAGGATTGCTTGAGCCCAGGAGTTTGAGGTTGCTGTGAGCTAGGATGACGCCACGGCACTCTAGCCCAGTCAAGACAGTGAGACTCTGTCTCAAAAAAAAAAAAAAAAAAATTTTTTTTGTAGAGATGGGGTCTCACTGTGTTGCCCAGGCTGGGAAAGTTGCATTTTAAAGTATGGAGGCTCCAGATATTTATAGTTACCTTGGACTCATCAAAGGTTACTAAGAACCTGACATAATTAAAATTTATTTATCAAGCTACTATATGCTAAATATTATGTTCTTCTTAGAGATAAGATCAAGGCTTAAGGCTGTCTTAAGACAGCCTAGATATGATTAAGAATTCTTATTGTGGGCTTCAAGTAAATGATTGAGGTATAAATTCCATATGTCCCATTTATGTTGGTTACAATGAGGACTTTGCACAGCCTGTGAACTTATAACATGCAGTGCTGCGCAAGTGGAGGTTTTTGCCACAAGTTGGTATGAGGAACTTGATAGAAGTCGTGTGTGAAGGTAAATGTGTGTCTTCTCAATACTTAGTTTTTTCCATATATAGTTTACTTTTTAGATTCAGAGAAGAATGTGTAAGTATTATATTTTATTTAAGTCATCATTATAAAGTAGCTGTGCTTTGACTTAGTACTTTTAACTGGACGATGTGATCCTGAGGAATCTTAAGAATGTTTATAAGATGTATCCTTGAATTAGTCTCTTTGCTATCAGTCTTTTATTCCTCTTTTTAAAGCCAGTTTCTTAATGTATGTGTCCTGCCTTGATCATGTTGCTATTCCTTTTTTGAATATTTTTGTCCTTATTTCTTACTGCCATCTACCTTGCTTAATCGTTAGCTCTGAAAGGGCACATTCTACGTAAATATTACCATTGCTCTCCGCTTCTTCATATTTACTACTTTTTTTTATTAGTCTGCTGTCTCCTTAGGTGTCTTTTCAGGAGGATTTACACACTGAACATTTTTTAAGAGTATAAGTTCCGTGCATGAAGAGAGAAGATTAGCAGGTAAAGGGAAGGAATAGAAATGAACACAATAATTGATATTTCTGTAAACAAAGAACTGAAATGGAGAGAAGAAATAGGAGAGCAGAGAAGAGACCAATGTATAAGAGACCTTCAGGATCAGATAAGGGATTGATATTTGTAACTAAAAATACCAGCAGGTAGAGAATGTTCTATACAGTAGATGCAAAACTTAGAGCAGGTCTCATAGTTCATTTTATTTGGTGAAGCACATCAAAAATTCTAAATCAAGGCCGGGCGCGGTGGCTCACGCCTGTAATCCTAGCTCTCTGGGAGGCCGAGGTGGGCGGATCATTCTGAGCTCAGGAGTTCGAGACCAGCCTGAGCAAGAGTGAGACCCCACCTCTACCAAAAAAATAGAAAGAAATT
>CAUYSK010003106.1:0-29876 GCA_963575035.1 Avahi laniger
TAGCTGTCCAATTAATTTCTTTCTATTTTTGGTAGAGACGGGGTCTCGCTCTTGCTCAGGCTGGTTTCGAACTCCTGAGCTCAGAACGATCCGCCCACCTCGGCCTCCCAGAGTGCTAGGATTACAGGCGTGAGCCACCGCACCCGGCCAAAAGGTCAAGTTTTGCCCAAGTCTCCTCCCTGAAAATTAATGAGGTTGTAATGTACTCAGAGATGCAAAAGTAATGTCAAGGTTACCTGACTGACCCAAGCCAAAGAACCTTCTAGAACAGCAACATATTTTGACTGGGTTTCTATCTTTAAGTCCTCTATTCTCTTAAGTGGGAGATATCAAAAAAAATTTATTTCAACACATTGGCAGAATTAGTAGGTCATTTGTGAGCAGTAGAATAACTCTTTTCTTCCTTTTATAGGAGAAACAAAGCACATAAACAACGCTGAAGGAAAAATGGCTTGGCAGTGTGGCTCCTCTACTGTAAAAGGGATCGTAAGAACTAGAAACAGAAGTTCTCAGTTAAACCAGAAAATTTTAAATTAAAGGTTAGATCACTGTAGTCTCGCACTGAACACTCAGACCCACCAGGCTTTCATGATGCCAATGAATTATATCGTTTAAGTCGCTGGTGTCAAAAGGTTGTGGGCTCAACTCTTGGTTGTGCCACTTAACTGTCATTGCAACCTGGGGCAAGTCCAACCGTGCAAGGTTCAGACTCTTCATCTATAAATCATGGATATTAAGCAGTAAGTATCTACTTTGTGATGCTGTGGAAGGCGGGTACAGAGCCTTTCACATATGGGCAGATGCTCTGTACACATACACCACACATACCCGTGTACACACTGGTGCTACTTCTGCTGTTGGCAGAACGAGGTCGGTCCTTGAGCTTTAAAGAAACACATTAACAAGTAAAGTCAAGAATTGCCACCCCACACACTCCATCTATGAAACCCTTGACCACAAAAGATGACTCAGGATTAAAAAATATATAGAGAGATAGCTCCTTAACAAACTCTCCAGAATTGTTAACTCATCTTAACCTCTGAGATTCAAGTCTAGGAAGACAGTAACATTCTTCCCCAACGCGATCTTCCATGTGGGCCTTGTTTTGCTTCTGAATCAGTTCTTAGGCTTTGGGCTTTCCATCGGGGTGCCGGTCCTTCATCTGAGCTGGGTTAAATAGGCAATAATGTTTGTAGTCTCGATATTTCTTCAAAGTTAATTTCTGCTATTTCTTAACATTTTTATTCTGGAGAAGTTTTTGTAAATATACGCTACCCTTCAAATCCCTCAAATGGTGTATGTTAGTATAAAGTGCCATTATTGTAGCAAAATCAGCCCTTATGGCCACATTTATATGTTAGGATGATCTCACGCTACCAAGAAAAGAATTGTGTTGAGAAATTCAATCCCTCAGCACTAGGCACTTTCACTGCTTCCACTCTAACCCCAAACACTGACTGTGAAGAGGGGATTTTCTCCCCTGTATTATTTTGGAAATAGATACCAGCCACAGAGAAGTAGCTGACCCCAAGTGCCCACCGACTCACATGGAAATTTGAGTACCTGGGCTGGTCAGCTACCGGAGCTGTGTTCTTCAAGGAAATCTGAAAAGAAAACCTCTCGGCTTTAAACAGGACCTTGGAAATCCAACAGAATAGTCACAGCAGGATTTGTGGGCACAAGACTAAAAGCCTAGCAGTTCTTTGAAGCCTCACCCTTGGGCTTCCTGAGAGGCAAGATCCCGAGTGAGACGTTGAAACCTCTGGATGTTCATGTTCTCAATCAGCAAATAGTATAATAATCCCAAATCATCTCCATATTTGATTGTTAGAAATGCAAAGATACTCCCTAGAGACTGCTGGACAGACTAAGGAATCTCGTCCAGACAGATAATGAGGACTATAGACTGCTGAGGAAGGAACAATTCAAGTGGTGACTGGGTTGTGAAGGAAACCATGATCAACACTTGTCTTATTTTAGGTCCTCACAAATATGCGGGGATCTGAATGAGAGCTAACCCATGATGCCTAGTACTGAGGCCAAATTTCAAAGAGCACATTTTACCACGGTATTACTCAACTTAACTGGGGATTCATAAATCCCCTATGCTTCCAGACTGGAACACAATATTCAAACAAAGGGCTTTTTGTTTTGGAGATTGCTGTTTTGTTTTGGGGTTTGTTGGCAGACTTAAATTTTTTTGTTGTTGTTGTTTTCTATTTTGTGTTTTCCCCCGTGCCCTGTCAACACTGGTTTCTTGGCTGCACTTTAACTTATGACATATTTATCCAGATGATTAACTGTAAACATTAGTCTTGTTCAAGCAAGTCATGTCCTGAGCAACAGATCAAACGCAGCCCCAGGAAAAGGGCAGCATGGCTCCTCCCATTTCCCCACCCTGCAGCAGACCACGAGCGCTGGGTTACCCCCGAGGGGTTGGCACCAAGCACCTCCTCCTTGCAGTACTCACAGAGGGGCACATTCACATGGAGAAGGAGAGAGGCTTTGGTGTTTGGCTTCTGTGATAGGTTTCCTCAGGGAATGGAAAGGTTTTGAAAGTTCTCAAGTATCTCTCAAAGTGCCTAAGTGGGTACAAAATGGTAGAACAAAATGTACTAAACATTTAGGTCACAAAATATTCCCTTTCTCTGGCTGAAATCACCAGAATTGTTATGTGGGAGAAATCAGAATCTGCCTGATTTAAACCACTAAAATTTTGTAGATTTTTTGATAGGTATTACATACCCTTATTCAAGTTTAATTAACACAGAATTCAATTTCATGGCTATTATAAATTGAAAGTCTTTTATTATAATAATTTGTGGCTGGCCAACAACGGCATATGAGTATTGGGGTGGGGGAAACACCCTCCTTTTAAGAGAATATACAATCAACTCTGCCTCCATCCAAAGAAGAGGATACCTTGTCCTCTGTTTTCAGTAACTTTCACTGTTTTGACACATACAGAGAAAGAATGAGATAAATGTGGCTAAAATGTGTCTTTGAAATGTCCAATGGAGGCATCTCTAGAGTTCCTGGGTTGCTGTTGTTACATATGTAAGATTTTAGGGGAACAAAATAGTAAATAGTGTGGTCCTTCATGGAAACAAATGAATGTTTACACAGGTATTCCTAACTCACATTCATGACAAATTATACAATAAATTGTATCCTGAAATAGTAGCCAGGTTACCCTCAACTACATTACTCAGAATTTCTTTCCTTCTATTCTCTATTTTATTGTCCCTCTCCATCCTCAACCCCAAACACACAAACCTATGCACCCCTTTAAAGAAGGAAATATAAAAGCAAAGAGTAAGCAACTTGCTATGATGCCACACCGGGTTACAGGTAACTGGCCTTCTCTCAGCTTGGAATAAAGTACAAGTTATGCACCTGGCAAACCTCTGCATGGTCTCCAGAGCAGTAAAATTCATCCGTTTGCTCACAAAAGTACACAACTGCAGCTGAGAGAATAAATCAATTCAATTCAACAAATATTTATCATGCTACAATCTGATAGCAGAGTTTTTCTGGGGGGGAAAAAAAAAGCATGCCCCTGGCTATTGGAGGTGATTTTTGAAGAAGTCTAAAAGCAACAAACTCCCTCAATTAGCAATTGCAAAATGTAACTAGCCCAAGATATGCCAGTTCCTTTTTGCAGATGGAAAAGAATTCCCTTTTTATCTTTCTGGGAAAATAGCACTTTTGTTTGTTGTATAAAAACATACTGTCTCCACTTTACTAAGAAATTGGTGATTAATTGCCTAGCCATCAATCACCCTTCGGTATTTTGGATATAAAGATGAGAAGAACTATATATTTGAACAGGTTATGACAGCACTGCTCTATATTATAAATTCAGACTTATCAGGGATCTACTTAGAATGAATTCTAGATGTGCAATGCAAGGGCAGGGAAAAATCAATCCTTGCTAAAACATTCGAGGAGATTTTATACCCAAATTTCTCCTGAAAAACTTGTGAGTGGAGCTAAGGAGAATTTAGGCTACTTGACTAAGGGTCAGGCTCTACCACCTACTTGGAAGCTTCAGGAAAGTCATTTATAAACTCTCAGACCTCAGTCTCCCTTCTTTAAAATAGGGATAAACATAATTCTTCTATCTAACTTGTTGGGGTTACTATGAAGGTCAAATGAAATAACAAATATGAAGGTTTTATGAAACTGTTCTAATCACTGATATCAATGTTTAACTCTACAGTCCCAAAGACATGGTAGAAGAAGGAAAATAACTTAAGAAAACCCACCATCTGTGTTACCAAAAATGTGTAACAGAGTCATTACAAGTTCAAATGAGCTGTAGTCCCTTGTGTTTAGCCACAGGGATAGCTTTAGAATCATGTCCCTGGAAGCAGTTTTAAAAAGAAGGGAAAACATTTTTTCCTTTATCCTACTCTCTTCCATTAAATTGGATGGCAGACGGACACTGTGTTTTCTTATCAGGATTAAGCTGCTGTTGGCTGCTAAATATTATTTTGTGCCATTCTTGTTGATTAACATACTTCAACAGTTGAAATTAAGCAAAAACTGCACATACCCCAATGAGATACAGCATTCCAAACTCAGCAAAACGTAAGAATGGTGTACTCTTTTTTAAAAAGTTGATATGTTTAGTTGCTCACCCTGTATTGGCACTAGAGAAACCATCCCCGACCTCAAGGAGCTCAGGGTTTAGAGTGGAAATAGCCAGACAGAGCATTACAAAACAATGAGGTCAGTGGAACGAGAGAAGAGGCAAGGAAGGCCCATCGAACCCCTCTGGAGTGGTGGGGGGGTTGCTGGCTGAGCCCAGTGTTAAGGATATAGAGTTGCCAGCCAAGAGGAGGTGGGGGGCAGGAAGAGCACAGCGTGAATAAACAGAAACTGTGTGCAGTGCACAAATGCCAAGCAGTGCGCTACCACCAAAGCACACAGTGCGAATCAGGGCAAGTCAAAGCTTAGCCAGAGTGGGAGGCAGAGGACATGCATGGGGACCTGGGTCTGGGGATGAGGAACTGTGCTTCCAGGAGTCTCAGAACCCCACCCAAGTGTGGGCCACTCTGTGGGTGGATGGAGGAGGGGCCATCAGGGAGTGTGGCATGGGCAGAGGGACAGCTCCCCAGGCAGACCCCACTGTCCTGCATCCAAATACTGGAGCGTCCTGTGAAAAAATGTTGTGCTGCTAAAAAAGAAAATGGTTGATACATTTAAAGATAAAGGGAAATCTCATTTATAAAATTGTAATAAAAATAACCACAACCTAGACATTTTAATAGAAAAAACAATTACAATACTCTTCTAGGATTAACACAAAATGCTTGCATATTTTTTGTTGACCTCCACCTGAGATAGATCATTTTACTTAGATATAAACAGGGTAGAAAAAATCAAGAGCTTCCGCCAGTTTCAGCTTTCTGCAACGAGATGCAGCCCTGCTGGTGCTGGGCAGTCAGTCCCTGCGGATAAAGCAGGGTGTCAGTGAGTAGCCTTTCGAGTGCCAGCGCAGCACACACGGATGTGCAGACCCATTCCCGGCTTGCTGGAGATCCAGTGTTGCGAGACACTGTCCAGGAAACCACCAACTCTACAATTAAGTTTACTGAAAATACTTTTAAAAAGAAAGACTGGGGCTGGGGTTGGCATGGGGGGTAGCGGGGTATGGGGAGTTAGTGTTTAACAGGCACGGAGTTTCAGTCTGGGATGATAAAAAAAAAAAAGTCCTGGGGATGGATGGTGAGGACAGAGGCACAACAGTGAGGGAGTGCTTAATACCACTGCAGTGTGCACTTAAAAATGACCAAAATGGTAATGTTTATGGTATGAATATTTTACTACAAAGAGAGAGAAAAAGAGCTACAGCTAAAAAGTAAGATTTCCTGTAAGATAAAGAAAAGCATCATCTTGCACATGCCAGTGACCTGCCCAATGTTACATACCCCAGGGGGCTATATTATCCTATTATGGGCAACTTTCTAAAACAACAGAGTACCTTCTTCCTAAAGGAGACTGAACGCTTCACATAGTTTAGTTCCTAACTCTTCCCTGCAGTCCACAAAGATGATTTAGTTATTATTACCATTATTGTTGTGGTAGCTATTTTGTATTTAATTAGAGTTTTCAGTGAGCCAGCTGCTACCCTTTTCCTTCCTTTATTGTACATGTGAACAAAATGGACACAAGTTCTGTGCATTGCCTTGGAAAGTGAGCAACAGGACCAAGATCCGAGACCACGCCTGAGCCCGCTGCGCCCAGCAGCAGAGGCCCTGGCAAGGCTTCCCTCCCCTATTCCAGACTCTCGCCACCAAGCAAGGCTCCTACTTAGTAGAGAGTATGTATTTCCTTGTCAAACAGCAGATATTTCTTTTTGCATATGTGAAATATCTGAGTGGATTTAATAAAATTACATTTGAGGTTAAACCACAGGGAGAAGGAATCCACTCTCAGAACAACAATTAATTGGTTGTTCTTTTCAAAGGATCCCAAATGTTTCCTAAGTACAAAATTGTTAAAGCTGTGAGCAGCCCTAAATTCTGTACCTATAATCCTAGCAGGGTTTCATTTTACAGGTTGCCAATAACCCAGAATAGTAACTATTGATTGTTTAATTACTTGAAAATGTCTTATAATCACCAAGTCATTGAGGATGTTATGAGAGCTAAAAACTACAAGTCATGAGGGCATTGTGCATCAAGTTCCTTGGCACCTCATTGATACAATATGAGGAAGTATTTTGAATTAAAGCAATCTTCAAATCAAAAGTGGGCATACAAGTGCCTGTCCTTGTCTGGCCCTAGTAGAAAACCTCACTATCTTTTCATGTGCTATTAGAAAGTATATATCATCATTCACTGAGGCAAGGAGAACCTGCTAAAACCCTGTGGCTCCGAATTAATGAGAGAGTGGTATAATATGCTCATGTCTCTACACCCTTCAACACAGAGCTGCACCAAGCTGCTAAAACCTTGTGTTTTAACACAAACAGGCCAAACGAGTATCTTAGTAATGTTTTTAGGCATTCAGTATAAATCATCTTGCTAATGGTTTAGAATATTTCTGTGGATAGTTTTGCAGTTGGAAAAGCTCAGGCTGTAAATGGATTCATAGAAGCAACTTGTGGAGGTCATCCAGATCGGTGCTGTACTGAGAATTAAAGAATGTCGTATCTGGAGGGAGCTCTGGAGACCATTCTGACCCAACCTCCTCATTATACCTGAAACCAAGGCCCAGAAAAGCTAAATGACTTGTGTCAGCTCGTACGGCTAATGAGTCACCAGGTCAAGACTCAAAGCCAGAAGAGCCGTCTGCCCAGTGACTGTCCAGCACACGTTCAACACGCGTCCTACCCCTTGCTCTACCTCGGGGCTCAGACCCTCACCCAGGCAATCGACAGCGGTGAAGCCCTTGGTAACACTGATCCCTCTCCCTAGAATACCTTCTTAATTCCTCTTCCAGACACATCTGCTCATCTTTCAAAACTCAACTCAAGAGTCACCTCCTGTGTGAAGTCTTTCTTGGTCTTCCCACAGCCCCTACAGAAACAGTTCTGCTCTGTGTGCTCCTGCTGTGGTGCATGCAGTAAGCGTATATTGAAGTGACTGATTTTCATGTCCCACTACCCAAGGATTTCAAACCCTTTGAAGGCAGGGATCATGCCACATGCATAGCTGTGAACCCTGCCCTGAAGGCAGTGCCAAGAAGCTGTTAGATACTATGAAGGCTGACACTGAATAAGTGAAAAGCATAAACAAAACTCCAGGACAGAGGAGTGGTGGAGGCTCCTCCCCAAGGTAAAGACACTCAAAACTAGCGCTTAAACCACCAAGAGGCACTGCCTTAGCCACCGTGGTCTCTATCCTGCCTGTGCATTAGAAGCATCTGGGAAGTTTTAGAAGAAAACTTAACCTAGCCCAACACCAGACCAACTAAAATCAAACTTCTAGAGAAGGGCCCACATATCTACAGTTTCTCAAAGCAATCCAGATGATATCTATAAATAGTGAGGACTGAGAACCACTAGTAGCAATAAGAAATCCTACGTAGTCCCGGCAGCAAGTTTTGGTAGCAACTTCAGAGGTCCAGCCACCTCGCAGAGAAAGCGACCCTTCCATATGGCATCCAGCACCCGGGCACTCATGAAGGTTTTCCCTCCATGTTCTCATGGCAACCATCTAACTCATTCCACCCGACAGATGACAGCACAGGGTGGCATGGTCTTGAGCCAAGATGCAACAACAAGGGATCTATGAGGATGAAGAGCTCATCAGGCTAACACATATAAAGGGTAAATGATTCTCCTACACACTAGGGAACACAAGTAGAATTGTTACCTACAATTCTGGCCAAGTGCAATTAAAGTACACTGTGAGACTAGGTAATAATATTAACTAAGTAATCCTAAAGGCTTAGCTATAGTCAAATGAACCTATGACTAAAAACAAACTTTTCATGTGCTACAGCATCTTAGAGATGTTTATAAATAAGTGTTTATTTGATGCTAAAAATCACAGCTTTTACACTCCTAGAAAAATAGTGCTGGGATATTTTGGCAATTACAACATATTTTTTCAGTTGAGTGAAACCAACTAACACCCTTGGCCATATCATTAATTTCTTTTAATAGATGAAATGTGTTACCATAAACAGTACAAAACTCTTTTTAAAGGAGATCAACATACCAGACCTGGTCCAACCACCTGGTTTATAAGGAAATAGGAAAGACAGCCCTGCGGCCACGTTTTACATAAAATGTCCCTTGCTTCAAAGGGACAGAACAACAGGGAGGCTCCACAATGGAGAGATGGGCACTCAACTATGGTACAAGGACATAAGCCATCCTGATATCTGTGTTCCGTGGAACAGTTCCAGAGGCATTAACAAGGGATACTTGAGGGAGACAGAGAGGATTCCACCGTTAAATAAATTGGGAAAAAACTGGCTGAAACAAAGTAATACAAATGCTAGTGTCCACTGTGTCCCTTCTTTAAGAGGGAGGGACAGTCAGCAGCATTACAAAACCTCTCTAGTCACTCAACCCTTGGGGTTCCACTGAACATACTTTGGGAAATGTGACTAACTATTAATAGCTAATCCATGTCAAGGATGCAAACGTCAGGCAAAGTCACAGCCAGAAGAGACCTCCCACTCAATCCAATGACCCTCATTTGCCTGAGGATCCCAACACAGGAAACAGAAGGGGTGTAAGAATGTATCTGTAGATGGAGTCAGGCTGCTCCCCAGACAGGAGTGTCATTTACTCCATAACATACGGCACAGTGAGTCTGAGGATGAAGAAGAGAAAGAGCAACATAGCAATAAACTTCTCTAGATCCCAGTATAACAGGATGCTGCCACCTACTATAGTAATGAATCACAACAGCAATAATGAAACCTTAAACCATATATAGCAGTTTATATTTAACAAAAACTTCCATAGTCATTAATTCATTTCAACCTCACAATAGCCTGGTGGGGTACATCAGGAAAGCTGTTTATATTCTAATTTCACAAATGAGAACAACTGAAGGTCCCAGTAAGTCTATGGAAAGTTCAAGGCTAAAGCAAGTTGGGGTAGAAGCAAAACCCTAAGAAAGGTTCTCAACTTTTCACTGAGGTTCTTGCTACTCCATACACCTTTACTATAAATAAAGGCTCTCTCCTGAGATCTTGTACTACCTGAAGAGGAAATATTGTCAATTCTTCCCTCAAATTTGTGAATTATATAATTACTCAAAAATCACCGTCACCCCACCAAAGTTCCAGAGTGCTGCAACCAATTCTTATTTCCTCAAATAATCTATCTTCTCTTTACAAATTACTGAGAAATTGGCTTTTTTAAAAAGACTAAAGACCAACTATATATCTAAATGTCAATTATATAATCAAATGTCATATAAGCAGTATTGAGAATTGGATTTAATACAAATAATGTCATTCTGAGCATACATAAAACCAAGAAATCAAATGTAGAAGATGGAGCACAAAGACGTGTTTCTGACTTCATTCTTCTATAAATGCATCTTTCAGGTCCTAAAATGTTCTATAAAATCAAGACCAAGGAAAGAACTGGCACATGTATCTGGGAAGAGGACAAGGTTGTTGAGTGCCTACTACGTGTGAAGCCCTGGGCTGAGGGCTTCCACATATTTCACACTTGTGTTTTCATAACAACCCTGCTCTGTACTATTAATAACAGCTGAAGAAGTCCAGACTCGGTGAATAGGTTGGTTATCTTCACACAGCTCGAACGAAGCAGAACCAGACTGGGAATCCAGCTTAGTCCTGCTCCGAAGCCCTTGTCATTACACTCCCTTCCACTTACGAAAATGCTAAGTTACACTCCCAGATGTAGTCCAAATGTCAAGCCTCTAAGCTTCGTCCAAAGCCCCTCCTGCAGCCCACTCAGGTCCTCACTCTGCCTGGGCAGCATTAATTGCTCCATATTCTATACTCTCACGGTCTCCACTTGCACCTCAGTTTTAAGAGTTTTGCCGTTTTGTCTTATCTTAGAGCAGTGATTTTGTGCCCCAGACGATACTGACAATGTCTGGACACATTTTCGATTGTCAAGACTTGGAGGTGCTACTGGTGTCTAGTGGGTAGAGGCCAGGAGGCTGCTAAACATCCTGCGGTGCACGGGAAAGTGCCCACGACAAAGAAACCTCAGGTTCAGAAACCCTGCCTTAGCATAATAGTGTGATTCAATAAATGTGCTTTCCTCCCTATGAAATGGGACCAAAATCACCATAAGGAATAACTAAGACAAAAATACCTTTAGTACACAGCGTGCACTCAGAGTCCCCTATTAATAATTAGATAATCTGATTACACACTTCTTAAGAGCAGAAACTGCCTCAGTTAGCTATGCATTATTCCCACACAAAGCACAGGGCTTTTTTCATTGGCATTCAACAAATGTGAAAGAATGTATTCTTTATATTGGAAATTCTTGATTGCAACACAAATGCCACTATTATCTAATAAACACAACATTCTCCCATACTCCTTGCCAAATAAGAAGTGAACAGTATAATACAGGATTCATTTTAGCAGACTATGAAAAGCTCCATTGCATCTTGGGTAATGTCACAGAATCACCTTCATACATAGACTATTAATAAGTTTACTATTAAAATGCTTTATCTTATTTTAACAGAAGGTTAATGAAGAGATCGTGATGTACAGATTTGAGAAAAATCTCATCCGACAGGCTCATATTCTGCAATTCCAGGTCAGTTTTGGCAATATTGATTCTTAGGTCTTGAGCTGAATTATTTAGGGACACCTTAAACTGTAATCACAAGCATGTCACATAAAAACACTGAAAGTCAAATCTCTGAACGAGTAAGTCAAAACTGGTTAGTATCACATCTCAGGTCCAGATCTTTGTTTTATATTAATACTTTTCTCAGTTTGTGCAAGTTTGAGTCAGCATGGAAATCTAAAGTAAATGATTACAAAAAGCATTAGGATTAGCATTCAATTCACTCAAGCGACCCTAAAGCAGGATAATACACACTTATTTTTGCAGAGTTTCTGGAGGTGTGGTCTAAGGGCTTTGAACAACAGAAGGAATCCACACAGCTTCCTGGCCCTCACCCCAGACCTACTAACTCAAAATGTCAGAAGTTGGGGCCTGAAAATCTACAGTTTTTAATTTACATTTTGATCTGCATACTAAAGTGTAAGAACCTCTGCCAGAAGACTGAACCCCAAAAATTGTTTTGTCTCATTTTGTGTATTTCCAGCATGGGTCTTGCTTCTACAGACTATTCACAATTCACTTAACATAAAATCCACATCCACCTCCCACCATAACAAACAGGTAGAGCATTTTGCTTATTACTTTTGTGAAAATATGCTTTTCTAAAGTAATAAGACTTGATGGGAAATGCGGAAAAAACTGGGAACAAATATAAAAAGAATTATCAAGGAAAACAGAGGTCAATTCTGGGCCCCACACTGTTAACATGCACTATGTGCCAGACTGGTGATGATGATCCAGACAGACGGGGTCTCTGACCTTATTTTCCCTTTATTTAAATATTTAAATTGTTTAATACATACATAAACAAAAAAGTAAGATAATTCAGAATGTGGCAATGCCATAAAGACAGTAAAACAGGTTGATGTGATAGAGAAAGCCTATGGTGGAGGGAAGCAGAGGTAGTGGTTGGCTGTAGCAGACACAGGGACGAAAAGTGGCTCCCTTGAGGAGGTAACATTTCAGCTGAGACCTGGAGGAGAAGAAGCCAGTCACCAGAGGCCTGGAGAGGAAGAGTTCTAGGCAGAGAGAGCTGTAACTATCCAGTCCCTGGGGAAAGAACAAGGTGCTCATGAAATTGTGATAGAAATTAAATCAGAAATAGAATGATATTTACAAAAGATTTTATGAAATATGCAACTATTGACAAGTATGAAATATTATTTTTAGTAATAAATTAGAATAGTTTCAGGACAGAAGCCTTGGATCTATGTCGTATGAAGAATGAATTGAGCAAGTGAAGTTATACTGCCTAAAGACCAGGAGACACAAGTATATGTTTGGAGAAAGGAAGGAGAAGTCTTCAAATATCTGAAGGACTACATTCTTGTGGAAGAAGATTTAATTTTAAATTTTAAATAGCTCTAAAGGTATGAAAGGATTGAAATGATAAACATTTGAGGAAGGCAGGATCCTGGCTCAATATAATAACATTCAGAGGGGCTTCAGGAAAATTGACTGCAATGTAATGAGTTCCACATGGCTGGAGGTGATCAATGATGGGCTGAACAGCAGGCTGGCAGAGGAATGATCAAACTAAGATGACCTATGAAGACGCTTTTACCCTCTGAAAACACACACACACACACACACACACACACACAGTGTCTCTCTCTTACAAGCACTATAACCACTACTAAGATGGCCTCTGTACTTTGCACTTTACAACCTTAAGGAGAACTAAAAAGAAACATGAGAAATACTGAGGAATCCATCATATTCCCAATTCACTTTATCACCCTGGGATAAAATGTGTCTTCATCTCTGTAATAACCAATATATATTTCAAAAGGGCAAATTAAGAAACAAGATAGGCTAATATTCACTTGGAATCTGTGGTTAATTTGCAGTGGTGTTTTAGCAGTAAACATTAAACAATTATTTTGATTTACTAAAATAATTACTCTATTTTAACAAAAATGTGTCCAGATTCTATTAGGTTCCCAATAGGTGGCATGCCAATAAACCGCCAAGACCTCAGCAAACAGGTATGGGGTCTTTTGTTGGCTTGTGTTTTAATGGGAGCCATGAACACAGGAAGATGGTTTCCTCATTAAAAGTCCTGAGAGAAAATCACTAGTCTTTATTTATTTACCTATTCTCTCCAGTAAATAAAGCAAAAAAAAAAAAAAAAGATACTGAATTGCTACATGATTACCCAGGATCATAATGCTAAAGATAAACAAATCTAGCCTTACTAAGAACAGGTATAAGCTAGAATTGGGAGTAAGAGAAGAATCAACTTTGAAAAGCTAAACATTATTAAATGGCCTTTATATAAAATATTTATATTTCCATATCCAGATGTATCTGGCTCATATGCAGATATACTTCAGGAAAAATTCTCTTAATACTACATATACTTTTTTATTTATTATATTAAGTATGTTTCTTAAAAACTATTTGTAAATAAAATTATATTATGACTCCTTTAGAATGGCTTATAAAAAAGAAACTTGTAATAAATTTTTTCATAAAATAAAGGCTGTGTCTGTACAGTTATTCATAAAATTATACCTGACTTTATGAAAACCAGGAATACCAAAAGAGAGATTTATAAAAAATTAAAATCAAAGGTTTAGTATTTAAAGTAAATAAAATATTTATCACAGAACTCTTTGTATCAGAGCCTTCTCCTAAGGCTATAAAATTTCTACTTCTATCTACAGTGTTTTAGTAACATACCTATTCCATAAAATTATATAACCTATGGTCTAAACAATCACTTTTTACCTTAATATTCTTTAGGTTCAGATATCTTTTAGCTCACATTTTACTATTTTATTAAGCTTTAATCCTTCATAACTCAGAATGACAGCAGAACTGGATTAGTGGCCTCAGGAAATACAGGTGTCTCTGTTCATAAGTGGTGCCACCTACCATCATCTGGCTGCCTAAAGCCAAACAATTGACTAGGTAGGGAATTACTATTTAGATAAATCATCATGAGTTCCCAAAGCATTTCTAACTACTCTTTCATTTGGCTAATGCACAGAAAAAGCTGTGATGGCCACTGAACAATACATGGGGCTGATAAAGGAGACCAAGTCCCCTGTCCCAAAGTCCACTGCATTCACCAGGACCATGCTTTGCAGAGTCTGCCCTGAATTTGGAAAGTGTCGAAGTGCTGTATCAATCGCTAAAAGAATGGACTCCTTTAGAATAATAATGTTAATGACCTGGCTGCCCTCTTTGTCTTCCCTCTCTAAAAAGATCTGCGATCTCTTGCCATTTGTTTCCTTTTCCTTCTTAGGTAACAAGAAATCAGGGACAATTCTGGATTTTCCAAGCATTCTCATCCTTAATTAAATTTCTGTTATCTCCTCTTATAAGAGTGTACAATTTCAGCTCTTGGATTAGTGTACAAAGCTGTGGATTTTCTTCCAGGTGCATAGTCTGCAGGTGGGAAGCACACGACAGCAGAATGGCTCTAAGAAACGGTGCCACAAAACCAACAGCATTCTACAGAGCTGCTCCTGCACACTGACAGCAAATTAGAAGTAATTTTCTACCTGTATCAGAGCTTCATTCATTAGTTACTTCACAAGTGCAATCCAGTTTCTCAAAATGCAATAACACAATCTTCCAACTTAATTGTCTTCACTGAAACTATTTAAAAGCTTTTGCTCAGACACATTTCTTTCTTTCTGTGTCAGACAGGATTAACATCAAGTGAGCAGCTTGAGTAGACGACATTCTGTCTAATTGCAAAAGGTTGACATTTGAGGAAATAACCACTTCTTGCAAGGGAGAAATTTTTCCCTGGAGTGGACACCGAAGAGAACCTCAGATAAATAAAGGTATGAATGTATATCCATTTATAATTGTGTTTTAAAAACCAAATTCTCAAGAACATTCTGTACATAGTACTTCTGCCACTCTGCAGAATTGGAAATATTACAGTCTGGATGACTTCTGTAATAATTTTAATCAACTAAGAGAAGTTTACAGCTCAAAGAAGAAATTTTTAAAAAATATAAATGAGGGATAATTTGTAATGGAAATGTCATTCCATATCACTACCACTAAGGAAAATGATGGATGTTTCCCTAGAAATAATCATGCAGAAACAGTTGCATTTATTTTGAAGGCATTTCAATAGATCATTCACCAAAACCCCAAAAGTTTTAGTCCAAAAAGAGTTTGTTTCCATTTCCTTTTGATAATCAGAAGAGGAGTTGATCCACATTTTGAAACAATCACTTTTTGAGATAATTTACTAGGGGAAAATGCCTTTTTTAAACATTTTTTGAGTGAATTTGTAAGCAAAAGTAAAAAGGCATGAAGGAATTACTCCTCAACTCAATCTCAAGTTTAACTTTTAATTATTCCCTAACTTGTAAAATTCATTGCACCTATTAGGCCTTTGCTTTGTGAGGTAGCCAGCTTTCTTCTAACAATATTCACTAAACTTATTTAACTTGTGCCCTAGGCCAATAACAAATCTACTTTTCCAGCTATGATAGTTTAATAGCTTAAATTTTTAAAATAAATGGCATCCTTTGCTCTTTTGAAAACAGTTCCGGCAATGATTAAAGTAAAGAAAACTAAACACTTAAAGAGCTTCAAATATGCAGGGTCAGAATTTACGTGTCAGATACAAACACTTTAATATACAATGAAGGGAAACGCCCAAATCACAGAATCCAGTTTAGGCAATACGACTATTGATATATTAAAAACAATGGAGAGTCAATTATCAAGCATATTATTTCATTTTAAATCTGTAATGAGGCATTTATGAGCAAGTACAGACAGCTCGGCTACTCAGCATTCACAAAAGAAAACCACAGGTGAGCCGTGCTCACACTCAGTGCACTTACCTTATAAACTTGCCCATATGTTCCATTTCCAACGAGTTCCACCAATTCAAAGATCCCTGCGGGATCCTGAAAGAAAAGAAACAAACAATAAAAATTCAAAACAATATTCTAGGCATTGTCTTAATTAAAAACAAATGCTTATTTAAAATAAGCAAATAAATGACAACTTTAGCTTTAGGGGCTCTCCTATGTTAATATTAAATACTATCTACATCTAAAAATTTAAGGACGGGCGTGGTGGCTCACGCCTGTAATCCTAGCACTCTGGGAGGGCGAGGCAGGTGGATTGTTTGAGTTCAGGAGTTCGAAAGCAGCCTGAGCAAGAGCGAGACCTTGTCTCTACTAAAAATAGAAAGAAATTAATTGGACAACTAAAAATATATAGAAAAAATTAGCCAGGCATGGTGGCTCATGCCTGTAGTCCCAGCTATTCAGGAGGCTGAGGCAGGAGGATCGCTTGAGCCCAGGAGTTTGAGGTTGCTGTGAGTGAGGCTGACACCATGGCACTCTTGCCCAGGCAACAGAGCGAGACTCTGTCTCAAAAAAAAAAAAAAAAATTTAAGTCATCTGCAGCTATGAAATCAGTCAAATTGCATTTTGTTTCTAGTTTACATTTCTATGAAATATGTTTAGATCAGGTAAAAGCAGATATTTCTTCAATTGAAACAATAAAAAAGAATTAACACATTTCTCAGTGTCAAATAGAAGTATACTTGCAGGAGGTACATCAAAATAAGATGACAGACTCATCATCCTGATGAGGTTCTAATTTTTAAAGATATTTCTCTTTGAAATGTCTGAGTTGCTCATTGTGTTGAGCACTGGCAGTTAGGAATGGTGTTCTTGCATAGTCAACAGTTTCCAAGAGAAAATGGAATCAACATAACTACCACTCTTGGAAAGTTTTTCTTTGGGCCCAGTGTGGTGGCTCATGCCTATAATCCTAGCACTTTGGGAGGCCAAGGCCAGAGGATCACTTGAGGCCAGGAGTTAGAGACCAACCTATAAAAGACCAACCCATCTCTATTAAAAGTAGAAAAAATTAGCTGGGCATCGTGGCACGTGCTTCTGGTCCCACCTACTCAGGAGGCTGAGGCAGGAGAATCACTTGAGATCAGAAGTTTGAGGTTGCAGAGAGCTATGATGATGCCACTGCACTCTAGCCCAGGTGCAGAGCAAGACTTTGTAAAAAAAAAAAAAAAAGAAAGAAAGAAAAGAAAGAAAATTTTTCTTTGGATTCATCTTCCCTCTCTGAATGCTGCTACTCCAAAATACGCTTTTGCAGGATGGTCCCCGGCCCCTGCAGTACCTGCAAGGCAACTGCAGGATTTAGAACACAAACTAAATTGGAGAGTTATACAAGTTTTTACCACCAAACAGTTGCCTGCTAACCCTGTGAGTCAGCTAAATGTTACAGTGCTCGATAAATGTTCAATAATTACTGCTATTATTACTGAATTACTATCCCAAAAAGTTGAAAAGAAAAATCAAAGCTATAAAATTCAACTCAGAGGCAGAAATTGACTTTTACCCCAACTGATTCCTAACTGGACAGAAATTGCTTCTGTAAAGGCATAAATCAAGAGTCACAAATTTAAATGCCCACAGAGGCCAGGCAAGGAACATAAATGAGTGAAGTGAGCCAGCCGGGCCTGTGGCAAGCCGGAGAAGTCATGCCTCCTGGTGGGGGAAAGAGGGTTGTTTCCTAAGTCGGAGCCACCTGCTGTCATGTCAACGTAGGAGCACAATATTGCCAGGTCTAAAGAGTTTTTGAGAAAAACCAAACACTTTGTTTAATATGAGATCGCCTAATTTTTAAGTGTTAAGCACTTAATTTAAAAAAATACTCTGAGGAACAAATAAAAAATGGCTACAGCCTTTGGCCTGCCTCCAGTCAACACTTGTATGAGAGCACTGCCATATGTTATAATGGTGGGTGGCTGAGAGGCAAGACGGGGAACAGCCTGTGCTTTAGATGCAGACAGACCTGGATAAAACACCAACTTCTCCTTGACTGGCTGTGTGACCCCAGGAGACCCTGGGAGATCAACATGGTGTCTGAGCTTTCAGGAGTGAGAGCAGTCTAGGTAGTGCTGATGAGTGAGTGAGGGCCTCACCCAGTGCCTTGCTCATAGTCAGTAATCCATTAATAGCTAATAGTAACCACTGTTAAGCTGAGGAATTCCATACGACCAATCGCATTTAAATGGGGGAAGCGCTGCTACATGGGAAGCAGCAATTCTGGGGAAGAAGGCAAATGAGTTGGATGTGACAAGTCAGAATTCTTTAAATTCACAGCCTTTAGTAAATCAGACTCAAGAGAAGCCCTTGGGTATGTGCCTTCAAAGATTCCATATTAAAAAAAAAAAAATTAAAAAACAAGCTTAGAAAACCCCAACAGATTAAGCACTTAGTCATTGAGAAAGACTGGAGTTACTATCACCTGCTCTTAAAAAGCCAGAAAGGCAAGAATCCATGCTCCCTGGTCATGTCCTAAAAACTCAAGAAGTCCAGAAATTCCAGCTATGCCCCACCTGGTCAGGCAGGTGTGGTTTCAGACAGAATCACAAGACAGGAAAACATCGTTAAGGGACTAGAGCCCTGAGTCAACGAGCACCCCACGGCTAAAAGACACTGTCCAGGCCACTTGGGAGGTCTCAAGATGGGAAAGAAAAATTTGTTTAACTACCAGGCCATTAGAGCAGCAGGTTTTATTACAAACAGAATTAGAAAGAAATGAGGAAAAGGAAAAAAACAGCACATAAATGGTGGCAGCTGCTGTTTGTTTCTAAGCTGTGCCTCCCAGTAGTTTGTTTGCTCAGTGGTGTTTCTGCAACATATTTGCAGAGAGGTTTCTACACTTACTTGAAATATCTCAATTGTGTTTTCAACATTCACTTCTCTTGACTAAAAAACATATGAAAGAAAGAGAAGAGCTACAGGGTAGTGACTAGTGGCTGCCCTAAGGAACGTGGGAATCAAACAGGGGTGCGAGGGGAGAGCAGAGGCAGGTGCAGAGCAGGGATCAGCTCCTATGTGCAGGGGTCACTCCCCCGCATGGATCCCTCTCAGGGCTGAGGTTAACATGGTGTCTCAGGAAGACCTGCGCAGCTGACTTGTGGGGGATGTTTCTCTCCTTGAATAGTCTATTAATTGGCAGACGGCCCAGCCAGTCAGAGCCAAGGAAGCTTAATACTGAGTCTTTCATTCCAAACTGCTGGGAAAGAGAGGCTTTCCACACACCCAAGGGCCTCAGAAGCAAAGGTCAGAGAAACTAAAGAGTTCCACTGGCAACAGAACAAAGAGCTCCGTTGCCTTGAGTAGGCAACCAAACTGGAAACAGTCACTGAGTCAGGTTGGTTCCCCTGTGGAACAGATGCTGAGACTCTCCGAGATTCACACTGAGGGAGTGTACTGGGGTATGCCTTGAACAACACCTGTGGGAGAGTGAAGGAAGAACTATACTGAGCAGAGAGAAGAGCTGAACTGAAATGCAGTGGAGACAAAATCTTCACCTGACCCCATGGGAACTCTAGAGCTAGGGTGACTCCTCAGAATTATCCTACCTTGACACATGGGGCCTTTGCACTCCACCTCCATTGACTAGTCCTTGCATATGGGCTGTCCCCCATCCCTGTCCTAGGGGTTATGGTCTTGGGTGAAGTGACACTCTTCAGCTAAGGACAATTTTCAGGTGAGAGTCATCACCAGCTGCCTACACTCTGAGCAGGTGGACAACAAGTGCCTTGGTAGTGGAGGGGGATCTGGGTGACATACCACAGCATCTACCACAAGCATCATGGTTAGAAAAGAGAACCAGTCTGGAATTAGATGAGAAGTCTATAAGCTTCTACATTCTACAGAATCCTGACAGTAATAAGACAAAGCAGCATGATTAGGGTCATGGTATATGCAAAGAAGGGGCTCTCTAAGAGTCTAGAAAGCCAAATGCAAAGGTATTGTTCAGTGACACTGCAGTACTGACCTTAAGCTCCCTTCTCGCTTTTCTCCAATCCAAGTACCTAGATCCAAATACCTGGAGATTGGATGTTTGTGAATATTCTTTTACACAAATACATTTCATTGTTAGTTATGTTCTTGGGGAATAGCGATATAGCTTGAACAGTGTAGCATTCAGCTGTTTTCTCCACTCTGGCAGGACCTCTAAAAACTTTCTACAAAGGTTCCCCATGACCTCAATTTCTTATGTGTAGTGGTCTCTTCTCGATCCTGCCCTAATTGTCCCCTTTGAGGCATCTACACAGCTGAGCACACAACTCTCGCTGAACATACACGCCCTCCTCTATCTTCCATCATACCTCTCAGTCTCGCTCACAAACTCTACTGCCTCTGCCCACACCTTCAAGGTGGGCTTCTCTCAAGGTTCCATCCCTGTCCACCTCCCCCCTTCATTTTGTTCGCTAAGTGACAATGATCTTTTCTCCAAATGTCCGCCGTATCCATCTACTCTACTCCGTTCACACAAGAAGCTTCTCCATCTCTTGCTGGAACTATTTGCTTTCAATCAATTCTTTTCTCCTTTCAAACTATTCTTCACACTAATCTTTCTAAAGTAGACATTTCTAATCATGACTTTCCACGATTGAAAATAATACCAGATGTGTTTCAAAATGAAAGTCAAGGTGCTGTCATTCTTAGGCTCGGCCTTCATCCCCAACCTGGTGTTGCATCATTCTGTGCTGTGAGCAACCGTCTCAAACTTCCCGCCGTTTCCCTGACACACGACACTTGGCTCTGTGCCACGGTTCATAATGCCTATCTGCCAAGATGATTCCTTCTGCCGTTCTTTACCAGGCAAGCCCATCCTTGAAAGCCTATCTTGCTGCCTCCTCTGGGAAGCCTTTCTCTAACCAGTGTCGCCGCCTCTCTCTCTGCACCTGCAGCCCATCATGCGTGGCTCTGTGGTAACCACTTTCACGCAGTGCTATCCTCCCTTACTCGTCTCTCTCTTGACAAATTACAATGCCCCGAAAGCAGGGACTGTAACATGTTTATTTTCCAGCACTTAGCACAGAGTCTAATACATAACTGCTAGATATAACTATTCACTGAATAAAGTTGATGTCCCACTCCCAATTCTCCAAGAAATGTGTGGAAGAAGTTGCAAAAAAATGAGATCAGAATGTCAAGCCAAAAATCTAACAAACTTACATCATTTCTTTTCAATCTAGACAAGCTGTTCCAGCCACTGTGTTCTCCATCCCTCTTACCTCAATCCCAAAAGCACAAAGCTGTCACATGTATAAGCTCCTACAGTATTCCCAGCTCTTAAAAAATATCCGTAAAGCCCATTGGTATAAACTGTGCCTCGTGTGCATGGAGAAGACAGGCTGTCCGGATGTGGCCATATGAATGCAACACGGAGAGGATGACGTACCTAATAATCATGTTACAAAGACAGGAAAGCTAAGAGACAAGGATCAGCTTAATTCCCCTCCTATGTTTGCTTAGTTGCTCTTAAAGCCAGGATGGGCAGAATGGAAGAAAGTTACATACACCAAGGAGAAAAGAGCAAATCATTGACATTTACCAAAGTCAAGAATCCCTGTTGGCTACATATGCCTTTATTCAGATCTTAACCTTTGCTGGGAGGCTGAGAAGAGAATTTAATTCTAAGGTAGAGTAGTTTACATTATTTCATAATGAAATATAACTACACATCAAAAGGCAGGCTATTTCCTGAAAGAAAATGTTACTTTTCGGCGAGTACTGACAAAAGCAAATTTGGTTAGTCATTACAATAAAAAAATCACAACATGAGCTAACATCGCATAAGCATTTATGTGGCAGGAACTATTCTAAGCATTTTCCATGAATAGCTCATTAAATTATCACAACTGGGGGCTATTATTCTCTTCATTTTACAGATGAGGAAATTGAGACACTTGGTCAAGGTCACACCACTGATGAGAGGCAGAGACAATATGTATACCCGGCTGGTCAGATTCCAGACTCTGAGCTCTTAACCACGATCCCATCAGCTTCCTGGAATCAGAATTGTCCAGCCTTGACGCACCTCTTGCCTCCAACCTTGAGCAAGTTTCCCAACTGCTCTGAGCCTCAGTTTCTTCATCTTTAAAATGAGGACAATATTACCTCCTTCCAGGATTACTGTGAGGATTGTGAGTGTCTAGACTAGCTCGGGGCCTGATACATGATAGGACTTCAATAAATATTAATCTCCTTCTTTTCTTTCTTTTTTCCTCTTTGAAAATGAGTTCATTCCATAAACAAGGAACATGCCACAGGAAAATTCAATCTGCATTCCATAAATTTTCAACTAAAAAAAAGCCAATAATACTAATAAAGCCAATAAAAAACTTATTGTTTTTCAACCAATAACATCACCACATGTTTAGCAAACAGGGTTAGATATTTATGGACAAACAGAAGTCTTTTTAGAAATTAGTAAGACAACTGAGAAGACACATTAAGTTTTTCAGGCTCCTGGGATGCTGGAGTAAACCCTCCTATCAGCTGATGAAATTTAAGCAGCACTGGCAGGCTCAAATCTGACTTCACAGCGGAATGGAGAGATTTAAGATCTAGGGATTGATATTCCCAGTCGCTGAGTTACACTTTAATTCTTCCAGGTCCCTGAATGATATTGGATTTATAAGAACACTAAATAAAATCTCTGGACTAAATTAAATCCCAAAGATTGAAAAAGGCAAACTTAAGTGTCTAAGATGACTACTTCCTTAGCATCATAAAAGATGATACATATTCGCCCCAATCTGCCCCCTACCCACCAAAATGGAATTGAGAGGGGCTGGGTGGGCAGGATCCTGGGCAGCAGCCTAAGCAGACTCTAGACACCCCTTCCCCAGAGCGCCTCTTAAAGACACAGAAGGTCTGTGGCAGAATCACTTATTAACACTTGAGGCCACCGTCCTTCGGCAGGGTGAAACAGCCCCCACAGAACACGGCTCTGAGAACGACCGCCTGCCCCAGATTCCCTATTGACTTCTGCCAGACGACTGTGCTTACTCTAAACTTACAGGCCTTAAAAAGACCAAAATGTTATTTCTCTTAAAACCATATTTAGCAGCTGTTTTATTCGGTTTCAGCCCTAACTGACAAGCATATGCTTACAAAAGCAAAACAGAACAAAGAAAACAGGAACAGTAGGAGAACTCTCCATATTTATCTTGAGCCTTCAGGCTTTTCAACACCGTCTTCCGAAGTACAGCACCAGGAAACCGTGCTGACTCAACATCCCCCAGACTCTAGTCCACGCTGCACTCACAGCCAGGCAAGGTCCGCAAAGATAAATTTCTACTTTAACTTCTCCCCTTATAATGTCATGGGGGGTTGAGAAAGTAAAGGTTCTGCTTTACACAGTAAGATTTATTTAATCCCTGATTGCTACCTGGCACCCTCCATAGCCACCTACTGTGTGCTATGCACTGTCCGAGGTAGAAGGAGGGGATACCTGGCCCCTGCCTCAAGGTGCTTCCAATCTAAAGAGGGAAATAGACATAAGCAAATAACTACATGTTCACAGTCATTAAATTACCACAATGACAAGTGGTATATAGGAAAGCGTGTTCCAAGAGTGTATTTTATATCCAGGATAGTATAATATAACCCAGAATCTTATCTTTGTTAATATACTGGCCCAAGGAATGCATCTCAAGTGGAACAGATAATTCAGGTACACACACACACACACACACACACACACACACACACAAAAGATAGAACACTGTTGATTTTTCTCAATCACCTGTAGAGAACAACAAATTAAACTATGTTCAAGCAGTTAAAGTTCAAGTCTGGATTCTACTCCTTACTAGTGTTATTTGATCTCTTGTATTGCAGTTTTCCTGTCTGTAATATGGCAAAATACCCTTAGGCTGCCTTCTTTGCAAAGCTGCATCCTGCATGTGAGCGTGCGGGCTCATGCTAGGCTCTCCAGCCCCACATGTCAAGCATTATCTTCTGGGAAGGACAGTCCTGAGTCAGGCTGACTGCAGGACACCATCTGCCCCAGTGCCGCTGTGCCTGGCTGGCACTGCTGTCCTTTTATCAATACTAGCCCCTCGATGACCAGATAGCGCCTGGCAAGGTCAGGATACAGTCACAGCCAAGCCTCTAGAAACTGACCTCAATGCTGGTAGCGCCCAGCTTGGCTGTCAGCTCTCAGACAGGAAGACCGGAGCCTCCTCATCTCCTGTTTAGTTTTCTGTCTGTTTAGTTCCACCTGTCAGCACAGTGGAACAGCTTTCGCAGCACCCTGCCACTGCTCACCTGCTTCCCTCAGACCCCACAGCTCCAGCCTGTACTCATGACAGCCTTTAGAATTAGATTTGAATCTGACTCCTCAGATAAATAGCTGCAAGACATTAAGCTATATAAAAAGCTATAATGACATTATCACCGTCTTTGGACTAGGCAATGGCCTAATTGCTTTTCATACATTTTCATATTTAATCCCTATAGCAACCTGGGAAATAGATATTACTAACCCCGATTTTCAGATAATAAAACTAAGGCTTCAAGAATTAAGTAACTTGCCCAAGGTAAGAGGTAGAAATAGCAGCCAAGACCAGACTGTAAAGGGAGGATAAAAATACCTTCCATGGAGGATCAGAAACAAAATATAAAAAGTGTTTAGCACAATGCATGGCAGTGCCTAATAAACAGTAGCTACTAGTATATTGCTGTTGCTGTTGGTATTATAAAACATTGCCCAAGGTGATGACAGCAATATAGAGCCAGGATTCAAATCCAGATATTTTGAATCCACGTCCATTATTACTCATTTCTCTACAAATGGCCAATGCTGAAATTAACCTTGGTTGTGGGAATGGTAAAGGTCTTGTGGTTTAACAATGGAGCCAATGACATCAAGCCAGGCAGCCACAACCAGCCGAGTGGCTGGGAAAGTAGAATTTCATTGTACCATGGTTGTTCAGTGTCCCTGCCTCCCGTCAGAGCCTAGGGCCCCAGATAGGGAGACCAAGTAGGCTCCCTGATGTCTTTTTTTTTGAGACAGATTCTCCCTCTGTTGCCAGGGCTAGAGTGCCGTGGCGTCAGCCTAGCTCACAGCAACCTCAAACTCCTGGGCTCAAGGAATCCTACTCCCTCAGCCTCCCTAGTAGCTGAGGCTACGGGCATGTTCCACCATGCCCGACTAATTTTTTCTATATATATTTTTAGCTGTCCAATTAATTTCTTTCTATTTTTGGTAGAGACGGGGTCTTGCTCTTGCTCAGCCTGGTCTCCAACTCCTGAGCTCAAACGATCCACCCACCTCGGCCTCCCAGAGTGCTAGGGTTACAGGCGTGAGCCACCGCGCACAGCCAGGCTCTCTGATTTCTATCTGAAGTGAGTTTCTGGGTTTTTTTTCCTACTTTGTCATCAGCTATGATGAATACTAATTACTTTAAGTTAATCAATTAATTGACAATGAGAGGCAGTATAACATAGTAGTTAAAACCACAGACTCTACAGCCAAAAAGCCTGAATCAGATCCCAGGCTTCAGCATTTGTGAGGTATATGACCTTGGGCATGTTATTTAATCTTTCTATGCCTCAATTTCCTCAACTGTAAAATAGTGATAATAGTAGTACCCACTTCATAGGATTGTTTGATACAATACTTAGTACAGAAAACATTTAAAGCAATATCTGGCATGTTGTAAGTGCTCGAAAAGTGTTTGCTAAAAGTTCTTTATTCCAAGAAGGAAGAACTTCTATTAGTTTTGTCCACTGCAGTATCTCCAGGACCTAGATCATGACTGAGACAGTGAAGACATTCGGTAAATACCGACTAGATGAATCAAGTCCTCACATCATCAGTTTTACCCCTGACAGCCACAATGCAGGAAGATCTCGCATGTCTGGAGCACGGATTTCTGAAGTCACACCAATAAAATCTCTCTGCTCATTTTACAAAAGAGTAAAGTGAGACCTAGATGGGCTCTATATACTCACAAAATTACAGGTTTTTCCAACAAGAGAGTTTAGGTGACTTGTCCAAGATCTTACCTAGTTAGTGGCAGAGTTAAGTCAAAACCTCAAGTCTTTTGACTTCCAGTTTTTCTGTCTGTTCAGTAAAACTCTTTGATGGGCCAAAGAAAATCACTCACTGCCTTCCAGACGGTAAGGCTTGGAAGGGAAGGAAGCAGGGACAGCAGGGAGGAAGGCTAGGCGCTGGTACTCAGGTGTTAAACGTAGGTACTTGGGCTGAGAGATAAATTTAATTTATTCCCAAAGCTAATGTATTAAGATTTAGCACACATGGCCAATTTGATATCATTAAGACAGTCCATTTAGTAGTTTATACATACAAAATATATGTTTCTGAGTTCACAGACTTTGCGTATTCATATTCATATTTAGTTCAGTTCCAAATTATTTCCTTACAGATAAAAACAAAGAATTCTACATAAACTGATTGTTGCCCACTGACTTAAAATGGACCAATTGGTATATACAATTAAGAACATAAAACTAAAAGGAGAACAACCCAAGAAGGTCTTATAACATTAACTTGAATACTTTTCTCTAATTTTGGTGCACAGCTATTTTAATCCTTTGTCAGCTGTCAGGATTCACTGGCCAGCCCTTCTCATGCTTCCTGACCTGAAGCTCCCAAGCTATGCCTGCAAATCTGCCTGTGCACATGAAGAATGCACAAACCCCAACTTTGTGTTCAGAACTATTTTCAAACACAACCACAGTCATGGAAAGGCACACCGAGGCCAGGAAGGAGGTTAAGAACATTCTTCAGGGTACTAAGCCACAAGGCAGATATTTGACAAGGGCTATCTCCACCTTTAGGAATTTTCCTCAACTCGCCCACATTCTGTTCAAAAACACACATGCAAGTTGCTCTAAAAGTCAATACGCACACAAAGGCCCCCTCAGTCCCTTCCTTCCAATCAGCAGGTTGTTGCAGAGATTACATAGCTGCTTGGTAAAATGCATCATACCATTTACAAACATTTGCAAACATGGGATCCCTCCAGACCTGTCAGAACAGGGTAACTTTCCAGTATTTCCAGCAACACAAGGTGGAAATGATGGGAACCAGACTGGTGAAGATTTTGGCATTTTGCCTTTTCAAAGATGCTTAGATGAAGAAAAAGATAACAACTGCAGCAGAAGGACTTTAAAGACAAGAACTGATCACCTAAATAATTAAATAAGAAAGATGAGGAAACCATCCAGGGTTCTATTTTGGAAAGAAGAGCCTTAACAGGACCATTCCCCACAAAGGTACTCATTTACCACCTGCTTACAACAGACCAGTGACACATATATTTGCTGGAAAGCATTTTCCGCAGTTATTCTAACACCTATTAAGAACCTTGCAGTTGACAACAGGCAGAGGTGAAATTGGTAAAAGGGACCCAACCTGACTTTAAGTCTAATAAAGTAGGAGCCCTCCTTTACTGGCTGCCTACCTGACCCCACCCCTCCCCACAACACAGGGAGCTCCCTTCCTTGCCCCTCTGCACAGAGAACCACTGATGAGAGCAAGAGTTGTGCATACTGGAAGAGGCAGGGCCAATACCTTTTGGCCGGGGGTCTAGGCCCTCTCTTTGGGATGAGGAGGGAGATACTGGCTGATTGGTTAGATCGTCTATTACTCTCGTACTTCCAGAGAGGGGTGCGAGGGCCCATAGCTATGCAGAAACCGCCAGGAGCCTATCAACAGCTACCTGGGGTAGGGGCCTGTCATTTGGCAAACAGAGGTACAAACCAATCCCAGTTCATGACTTGGTGTCACCACTAATAGTACAGATGGCTGGTTAATACCAACTCTTACACAGATTGTTGACAATAAGGCTTCATTTGCAACTATTGTTTGAAGGCTTTTGCCCTATGGCTAGGCTAGCATAAAGGATATACAAGTTTGTTTATGTTTTTGTTTTACAAGGCAGATAATTTTTTGGAATGGGGGCTTTATACTGTCTGTTCAAGAATCCAAAAGCTTTTTGGCAGACTCAAGAAGCTAAAGCTAAATCCTGCATCCCTCCAGATTTCCATGGGCATTGGATTTCCATTGTCCAATAAATTTGGGAATACTGGATTAAAATGATTAGCAGTTTATGGATTTCTTTACTACAGGGACTCTCGGAGCTCTTAATATGTTCATATACCTTGTGAATCTACAAGAGAGGGCAAAACTTTCAAACATTTTTCAAACCTATCGGGCCACAGAACGCTCTCTTAAGGGAATTTTGTATCTCCTCTAAGCAGTGATGTTCTGTACACATAGGCTGGAAAATGATAGTGTATAAAGCAACCTTTCCCTTGTCATTTCTACTTAACCAAAATTTGCATCGTAAGTTACTGCAGCAGGAACTGCTGGCTCAATGCCACCCAATGTCCACTCGTCCCTTGTTCCTTGGTAACAAAAATCCCAGTTTTATTTGGGAGACAATGTACCCAGCTCAAAAACTACATGCCCTCGTGAATATGGGACTAAGTTCTGGCCAATGATATGCAAGCAGCATTATTGTGTGGGACATTCAGAGAGCTGACTTAGCTGGGAGAAGGGCTCTTGTGTCCTCCCCCTCCTCCTTGCTGCCTAGAATGCAGATGTAATGGCTGGAACCCTACAGCCATTTCTGATCCTGAGCTCAATCTAAGAATGGAAGCCTTATGCTAGATCGTTATAGCAGAACAACAAAATGATCTGGAGCTTCTGATGACCATGGAGCTACCATGTCACCACTGGACTGTTTATATCTGAACTTCTTTATCATGAGAGAGAAATAAACCTCTATTTTTCTTAACCCGCTCGCATTTTAGTTTTCTGTTTGATGTGGCTGAATTCTAATTGATTTACTTTGAAGTTTACTATTCAGATTATTTTTAATTATTTATGTTTAACTAACAGTGCTTCTTTAAAGTACTCTTCTCCATCAGCCTTGTGGTCTTTGGCAGAGGTGGCAGTCATTATAGTTGTTCAACAAATACTCTGCTCCTCCTCCTGCTAGCATGTTATAGGATGGCACTTCCCTACCTCTCTTAAAGTTGGATGTGATCCCATGATTTGCTTTGGCTAATGAAATGTGAGCGGAAGCAATGTGCCACTTGCAGATAGAATATCTGATCGGCAGTTGAAATGACTGTGATGACTGCAGAAGCATATGTGGACATGAAGCCTCCATTGGCCTATGTCCTTAAGTCCTCTCCTGAGTCCTTTCCTGACCCACTCTGGGCATGTGGCATGGTCGAGAAATAAACTTTAGTTGTATAAAGCCTCTAAGATTGTTTGTTACCATATCATATCCATTTCTGACGAACAGAATAGAAATAACCAAAAGATGGTGATAATAATAATCACATTGTATAATGCTTTATAATTTCTGAAATAATATTTGAGAAGAACTACTTTACACTGTATCGATATCTCCTATGCCCCAGACATTATGCAGGGAATTTTGCAAAAGTTATTTTATTTCATCTCTGCATCAATCCTGTGAGGTAGATTGTTCACAAAAGAAAAAAAATGAGGCTAAGAGAGCAACCTACAACAGATCAATGTCCAATGTCAAAACACACATTGTCGGGCTGGGCGCGGTGGCTCACGCCTGTAATCCTAGCTCTCTGGGAGGCCGAGGCGGGCGAATTGTTTGAGCTCAGGAGTTCGAAACCAGCCTGAGCAAGAGCGAGACCCCGTCTCTACTAAAAATAGAAAGAAATTAATTTGACAACTAAAAATATATAGAAAAAATTAGCCGGGCATGGTGGCGCATGCCTGTGGTCCCAGCTACTCGGGAGGCTGAGGCAGAAGGATCGCTCGAGCC
>CAUYSK010003108.1:0-17707 GCA_963575035.1 Avahi laniger
ATACTCCTGGATAGAGCTGGAATGCATTCTACTAAGTGAAGTATCCCAAGAATGGAAAGACAAGCACCACATGTACTCACCATCAAATTGGTATTAACTGATCAACACATAAGTGCACATATAAGAATAACATCTATTGGATGTTGGACAGGGGGGAGGGGGAGGGGGGAGGAGGGAGGAGGGGACGGGTATATGCATACCCAAAGAGTGCAATGCGCACCACCCGAAGAATGGACGTATTTGAAACTCAGACTTAGGGGGGTGGGGGGGCAAGGACAACATACATAACCTAAACATCTGTACCCCTCCAAAAAAAATTTTACTTGGGACCCCTCTCTAGTCTAAAGGTACCCTTTTCCCACTAAGGGTAACCACTACCCTGATTGCGAACAGCACAGATTTGTTTATTTTTTTTGTATTTTACATAGATGGGGTCATATGGTTTGGACTGGCACATGGCTAAATATATTGCACCTGGCTCAGTATATCTGTGAGCTTCATCATACCGTGGCATGTAGCTGGAGATTGCTCATTCTCATTGTTTGATAACATTCAACTGTGTGAAGCTACCACAATTCATCCCTTCTATTGTTGATGGCCATTGAGTAGTTTTCGGTTTCGGGCTAGTTTGTAGTTTGTGGCTGTTACAAATGGTGCTGTTATGAACAACTTTGCTTTTTTAAGAATACAGTTTAAATTCCTGAGATTATCTACTAAATGCAAAGGAGAGATCTGGTAGACATCAGCGGGACCAAGTGATGAAAGACAGCATCACGAATAAGGGATCAGATTGACATTAACGTGATACAATGGGAGGGACACAGCATCACTGTGTAGTTTCCTTTCCAAAAATGTTTAGAATGAATCCAGTCATAAGTAAACAATCAGACAAATTTAGATTGTGGGGCATTTTACAAAACAACTGGCCTGGAGCCCTCAAAGACGCAATGCCATGAAAGACAAAAAGGCCAACCAACTACTCTAGATTAAAGGAGATTAAAGAGACTTGACACCTAACTGAATCCTGGATTTTAAAATAGCTATAGAGGACATTACTGAGACAACAGGAGAAATCCAAACACACACAGCATATTAGAAAAAAAATACTGTACCTGTTATATTTTAGGGGTATGATTATGGTATTATGGTTATATGGGAAAATGTCTTTGTTTTTAGTCCACACATGTTGAAGTATTTAGGCGTGAAATGTCATGTCTACAACTAACTTTCACAGCTTCATCAAACACCATATACACACAAACACACACAGGTGAGAGCACACACACAGAGTGAGGTCAAGCAAACGTGGCAAAACGTTAACAGTTGATGCTTCTAAGCGAAGAGCATGTGGGTGCTCACCGTGTTATTTTCTTTCAACTTTTCCAGGTTTGGGAGAGAGTAACATACCGTATGTGTCCTCAGCGATTATTTTTCCCCACTCAATATTATGTCTCTAATATTCACCCATATCGTCGCACATAGCTGAGGTTCACTCATTCACTACTGCATTGCATTTCATTGTGTGTTCTACTCTAACCATTACTTTGGCCATTTCTTTTTGATTTTGTTTTTGCTATTATAAACAGCGCTTCCAACCTCTTTCCAAACCATCAATGCTCTTACATCCCTAAGTCCTTCAGAAATGAGGTTAAACATCTCTGGGGTTAATACCAGAAAGTCCTTTCCTCGGGGACCAAACTGACTGCAAGGCTGTTTCCTGTTGAACCCTTCCTACTCAGCCCGGCTCGTCTGACCGAGAGCTGTCTCTTTACAGTGAGACCTGTTCCTAGGTCTGTATTTCAGCTCAGCCTATTGCTTCCACCTTATTTTAATGAACTTTAAAATTGCACCTAAAAATGAAATGAGTGAACGTTTGAGTCTACTTATTTTGCTCCACGTTCTAGGGGGATTGCTTTTAAAATACAGGCCTCAGGAAGGCAGGAGCCACACCTAGCTTGCTCCCCAGGGTATCCTTGGCACCCAACACCACGCTCGGCACGTTTTCAGTGCTCAGAAAATAAAATAAAAATTGAATGATTGAATAGATGAATGTCAGAGATCAGCATGCATCTTCACTTAATTGTTACCAGTGTGTGCATATTATGTTGTAAGATTGCCTTGTAGTCATGAGAATTTTCCTTCTTCGAGACATTTGCCATATATTTGTCACTTAAAGTTAGCTAAATAGTCCATCATGTGGTTTCCAATTTGTTATGCTACTATAAATAGCACTTCTATGACGATTATTTTTTCTTTTAATGTCTTATAAATTCCCAAAAGTAGAATTATGAGGTCAAAAGATATGAAGTCTTACATATCCAGTTTCTTGAATGCTTTCTGAAAGACTGACTCCTAAAACATTGAACCAATTTACAGTACCCTAGTCAGATATACTGGTTTACTCACAGCTCTGCCAGAATTAAGTTTTCTGTTTTTACTAGTTTAATGAAATATTTAAAGAAAGCTAACTTCTTTCATTTCTAGTGATTTTTGCACTTTCTATGGGACAACTTTCTATTTGAATTTTCCCAAGTATAATCAGCTATAAATTGAAATTAAATTTTCTTCTTCTATAATAATTGTAATCCAGTTGGCCCCATAACATTTAAAACATTAAAAGTAAAGATTTCTTTTCCCATTAGTGTGTTGTTTCTGGTGTGTGTCAAATTAAGTTCTTGTAACAGTTTAAATCTACCTCTGGAATTTATGCTAGTCCATCGGACTTTTTTCTGTTTATTTTAATTCAATACCAAATGTTTTTCATGATTGTGACCTAGCTAAAACTCTGGAAGGGTAACTCTCCTCATTGCCTTTCTATTTTTTTTTAAGCTCTTTGGAACACTTGCCTGCTTTCTTTCTGTTTTTTTCATATTAACTAAAGAATACTTAATGCTACCATGTCCAAGGCACTGTGTTGGAAACTGTGCGAGGATAAGAAGACTCTGCCTGGGAGATGCTTCTAGTCCAGAGAGGGAAGAAGTGGCCCTGCAGAGGGGCGGCCGGAGAAAGTCTCCTTCCCGCTGAGGGCAACTGGAAGGCCTCAGGTGTGAGCAGGTAAGGCCTCAGGTGTGCTCTAGGATGAATGTCAGCGACCTGTGGGAAGCTCGTTCTCCTGGCCAGGAGAAAAGCCCGCACAGAGCCTTTGCCAGGCTGGGCTCGGAGCACCTGTGGGCAACGGCAAGTAGCTCGGTTTGACTCACACAAGGAGTTAGAACCTGACCATGGAAGGCCTCAAATTCTAAATTCAGAAACTTTAGGCTTATTAAAGCTGCCCTTTAGGATCACAAATCTGGTAGCAGTGCCAGCTCTGGACTGGGGATGGAAGAAAAGACGGGAGTCAGGAGATCGTGGAGGCAAACTGCAGCACAAAGGCCAGGGGAAGAGTTTCCCAAAAGTGTCCATCATAGGGAAGCAGTTTTGTTTTGTTTTATTTTTTAAGCACAGTACATCCTAGCAATGGAATATTGAGCACTGCTAATTAAGAATGAGGCAGCCCTGGAGCCTATTACGGAACGATCTCTAAAAATATTATAAAATAAACATTATTCTGCAGAACAGTATAAAATGTGGTCCTACTTGGATAAAAGGAGAATTTATGTGTGTGCATAGGCATAAAAAATGGGAAGATTACTCAAACAACTACTACTAATCTTCCTTGAGATTACCCAGTGAATCTGGTAGCAGTAGAATCTCCTGCTAGCAGATTGTGGCTACTAGGAACGGGTTGGTGAAGGACTTCAAATTTTTTACGTTTTACTTCTGTATGGTTTGACCGTTTTCCACTGAGCGTTGCATTATCACAGTTGAGACTATCAAGAGCAACCAGGCTGCAAGGTGAGGCCTGAGGAAGGTCACTGAATCCAGTAATTAGGGAGCCCAGCTGGGCACAAGCAGAGGCGATATTATGCCCAACCGCCCTGGTTTGCCTGGGACTGTCTTCCTTTTAGCACTGTGAGTTCAGAGTTTCAGGAAGCTCCTCATCTACCCTACGTGAAGGTGAAATACAGAAGTTTAACGATGAAGAGGAAGGAAGATGGAGGATGGTACATTGAGGGGCTTCAGGGGTTAGGACAATTGAGGATGGGATTTTTTTTGTTTTCTTTACTTTCAGAAAAAGTATGATTACTTTTAGGCACTTAGAGTAGTTAGCGAAGTGTCACCAAGAAGCAATGCGTTTAGACCTGCTTTGATAAAAAGAAAAAGCTGTTGTAGTTAGGACTTAGTACACTGAGGGCTGTGTTTATTATATTTAGGTCCCTTGATATTCATGTTTGCTCTTCTTAATAATAAAAATAGCAATAATCTAATATTTTTGTTAAGGAACAATTCTGTGCCCAGCAGTGTACCAGGCGTGTGTCTTATACATTCATTATCTCGCTTGCATGTGAACCTTACAATGCCCCTGCAAAAGGGGCGTGATTTGTCCCATCTTACAAATAAAGACACTTGAGCCTCTGCCTGAGGTCACTTGGCGTGTGAGTGGCATTCATCCTGGTCCCACCGATGCCACTTGTCCCCATGCACATTTCCAGAGGACTGTGAGGAGGAGGAAGTGCCACCTGTCTCGGCTCACAGAGAGGGGACCTGCTGAGCACGCACTGACCCCCTCCCGAACACCCTGAGGATGTCAGGGAAGGCTGGGGGACTCTGGCGGTGAGTTTTCCCTATACATGTCCTCCTGGGGTGACCCCTGAGAAGGAGATAAAAAGAGGAGCCAGGCCAGTCCACCTTGTGGCCTAGTGGTTAAAAATTCTATGCTTTCATCCCAGCAGTCTGGGTTCGATTCCTGGTCAGGGGATGGGGTCTGGGATTTATCCCTGTGGGTGATGTCTGTGCGTTTGGACCCCTTCAGCCAAGGTGAGCCCAAGAGGCAGAGACCAGGCTTCTCAGGATCCTTGAGCCTTGAAGGCAGGGTCATTGGTAGGCAGGATGGAGGGCAGGGGAGGGCATGCCAGGCAGAGGGGTGGGGATCCAGTGGCAAAGGCAGACGCACCGGGGAGAACGACAGAGTGAGGGCACAGGGGCCGGGGACCTAGGAAGCAGCTGAGGTTTCACAGCCTTCTAGCAACAAAGCTGTGGAGGGCAGAAGGCACAGAGACAGTGAAATCAGGGGAGGGCAGGGAGAGGTGAGCAGAGAGCTGGGCCAGCCAAGCGGGCTGGGAGGAGCACAGAGGGGTCCAGGAGTTCCAGGCGGGGCCGTGGTGTGCAGTCTGGGGGCCAACACAGTCTGTTTCCTAAGGGGCTGTAGCTGGCTCTGGCAGTACCCTGGGGCCACAGATGCACTAGTGACTGGCTGCCCCGCCAGCCTTTTACTGACACGAGCCCTAGCTGAGGAGTAACTAGGGTGTTCAGTGCCCAGGGTGAGTTCCAAGAGCTGCGTCACCCCTCCAACGGCCCGCCCCACCCAGATTTATAGGACCAGTCATGGGAAAGCGGCCCATCCCCATCTCGCAAAGGACTAAACAGGAAGACACACTTCCTGTCAGCAGAGACCAGGCCCTCCAAGTCCAGGGACCCCCTTTGGAGGCGCAGGGGGAGGTGGGCTCAGATAAAGAACAGGCCACGGTCATTTCTGCTCTCAGCACCGCGGGGGCTAGTAGACGTCCACTGAGCGAGTGAACGAATGAATGAACAAGTGACAAATGTGAACTGCTGACCTCAGGGAAGATGGGGTGCAGGGCTAGGGCACCCCGAGTCACTCGTCAATGCCTCCTTGGTGGGGGCACCTCAGACACAGAAGGTGGCTCAGCCCCTGCCTCCTGGGCCCCCGCCCACACAGACCGCTGGAGTGTGACAAGGTGGCTCATGCCACCGTCTTCCTCAGAATTCCTCTGAGGAAGACACACGGACAGGCTGTCCTAGAGGACTCGGAGCTATGGGGGGAAAACCATAAAGCAGAATTTGCCAGCCTTTCCTAACACCCTCGCAGTGCTTAAGACGGAGACGCAGCATGGTCTGGTACTGGGGTGTTCTGGCGCTGTAGCCACGGCTGGGTTCGAATGTCACTTTGCCCACGTTCTAGTGGTGTGGTGCTATGGTCCCGAGCGACTCCCTCAACATCTCTCCTCTCTTCACTCCCGGTATGTGGAAGGAGCTACCCTGTCAGCGAGCCGGGAGACGCGGACGCCACTGGCTGCACAGCGCTTGGCACAGGCCCAGCACACACAGCAGAGGGTGCGATGAGATTCCTTTTTTATTTTATTTCTTTTGAGACGGAGTCTCTGCTCCCTGGGCTAGAGTGCAGTGGCATCTCCGTAGCTCACTGCAACTTCAAACTCCAGAGCACGAGCGATCCTCCTGCCTGAGCATCCCGAGTAGCTGGGACTATAGGCACACGACACGCCTGGCTAATTTTTCTACTTTTTGTGGAGACGGGGTCTCGCTCTTGTTCAGGCTGCTCTCAAACCCCTGAGCTCAAGCGATCCTCCCGCCTTGGATCTCCCAGAGTGCTAGGATTACGGGCGTGAGCCACCGCGCCCGGCTGAGATCCCTTTTGAATGCTGAAATTAACGGTGAACGCAAATGAATATTCTCCTGAGGACCGCACGGCACTTCTGGAATCATCTCATCTGGCCAAGTCACAGTGTCACGTGGGCACCAGAGGGCCAAGATTTCTCTGATGTGAACAGACGGGGACCAAAACCCAGCCTCCCTCTTCTACCTGCGCCTCACCTCGCGCACGTGAACCCAGGGGAGAGGCAGGATCCCAGCACCAACCGCTGCTCGGCTGGGCCAGCAGGTTGGAACAAGGAAGCCTGAGATCTGGGGGTGCTGGAGGGGAGTAAGAAGGCTCTGAGTTCCGTGACTCACCAGAAGCTGGGCTGGAAGTGCGGGGAATCTGGCTGACTCTGGCGGCAGCAGCAAGTGCCTGAAGCCTCCCTCTCCGTCCTATAGTTGGGACTGTCCTTCCTCACAGGAAGATTTCCCACCTTGTCACTCCACAGCCGGGAGGGAGACCTGATCCCTGCGCTCCCGGCAACCCTCTTTCCAACCTGTACCTCATTTCTCTTCTTGGAAACCTCCAGGGTTCTCCAGGGTTCTCTATAGCCAGCCTGCAAGTCACTTTCCCATTTTGGCCTCCCAGGCACCTGGCCAGTTTCCTCTTTCACTCAAGCCTCTCCCCAGCCCAGCCCAGCCCAGCCAGCTTCCACATGATGGCAGAAGAGCCCGGTCCCTGGCCCATAGCCCCCTCCCTGCCTCTCTGCAGAGCCTCGGCCCACACGGTCTCTCCTGCCCCCAGACATGAAGCAGCTGCTGCCCCAGCCTTTCACTTACCCGCTGTGTAACCCGAGGCAAATTATCAGACATCTCTTAGCCTCTATTTCCTCATCTGCAAAATGGGCCCAACAATACCTACCTCAAGTGGGTTATCACAGAATGAAGCGAGAAATTGCACACGAAGTGTTTAGCATGGCTCTGGGCAAGCAAGCACCCACTGACAGAATCGCGCCCCCGTCCTGTCAAATGTTTGGTACTTCATTCTCCCACAAGATTTTCTTTGCCCTGAGGATGCATCTTACACCCTCTCTCCCTCCCCTCCTCCCCATGTACTTGGCTCAAGGCTGGGCAAACAGGAATGTTCCAAAGTGCAGAAATACCGCAATTAACAAAGAGGACACCCACAAGTGACAGGCTTTGTCACTCTGAGGGGGTGGAGAAATGATGGACTCCGCCAGTGCACACTGAGAAGGCGCTGCCACCTCACCACTCCTCGCCGCCCCCAAGGGGCACTGCATGCCCATGGGCTCAGTCCACCAGGCCCCTCCCGGTGGTCAGGAAGCCGCCCACACACAGGCCGAGCCCTGCACAGCCTCGCCCCCAACCAACCCCACGGCCCACACGCACTCCTGGGACCATTTGGTTCCTGGTGCTGGTGAATTTGTCCCAGTGACCACCTAATTCATCAGGTTCAAAGGGATGGGGGCTCCTCAGGCAAGGAATTTGGCCCAGAGGCTCTGAACAGGCTTCACAGAGGAGGGCCCAGTGGAAACTGGAAGGGCGGGCGCCGGAGCAGAGGGGACAGCTCCGTGCAAGGAAGGTACCTGCAGCAACCTCGTCCTCCTGCGTGACGGCTGCTGCGGAGACCCCCACCCCAGGTGCCTCCCACCCAGACCCTGGCTTCCTCCGGATGTGGTCAACGCAACCCACTGCGGGAGGCACGGCCCCAGGGAGGGCAGGGCCCAGAGGCCAGCAGACAGAGGGGACGCTCCAGGCATCGTGGTCCTCCCCGGTAGGGCCTCTCACCAGGCACTTCCAGCTCCCTCTGTCAAGCTCCATGGGGGGAAAGGCTGAGTCAGCACTCTGGCCACGACTGTCTCCCAGGGGCCTGGCTTTAAAATGTGCTCTGGGGCTCTTGGCATAGCCATGGTCCTCCACCCCACCACCCTGCCTGCCTCCTGAGGTCCTTCACAGAGGAGCCAGCCGCCGGCAGGAATGCAGGGGGACAGCCTGGGACAGCTGGGTAGCTGCAGGGAGTCACCACTTAGTTTGTGTTTGTCCAACATTCAATTCCAGGTGGGTCACGAATTCTTCTAGGGGCTCTACTTGGTGTGAATGTGGGTCACCCTGGCCCCACCTTTTCCATCTGGCAGATGTGTGTCTTGTGCCTGCGTCACACCAGGCCAACCCAGCAAGCACTGGCCAGGCTGGAGGCCCCAGACTCTCCAGGGGGCTGTCTGATCTTTGCACAAAACTGCAAACACTGCTCTGACTGTCCGCTTTCACTCACCCCCAACCCCAAATTAAACAGAAAGCAAGACCCACCAGGGCCCAGCGCTGGAGCTACAGTCGCCACCCTCCTTGGTGACCCCAGCTTTTACTCACAGCGCCTGGGGAAGCAGATCTTTCCCTTTCACTCTCACAGTCTTGGCGAGGGATCTGTCTGTCCCCACACTTCACTGTCACCCCCTGAATAAGCAGCAGGAAGGGAAGGGCACAGTTTTGGAGGTTTTTGTTTTTGTTGTTTTCTGTTGGTTGGGTTTTTGCATCTTTAGCAGCTCTTTTGCCACTCAAGATCTGTACATTCTGGAGGGCCGCCAGTCTGGCCAGAGCTGCCCACACTACACATCTCTCTCTCTCTCTCTCTCTCTCTCTCTCTCACACACACACACACACACACACACACACACACACACGCACGCACCCGCACACGCATACACACACACGCACGCGGCGCCCAGCCAGTCGCCGTGTCCTGGTGGCACAAAACTGCCTCACAGAGCTCGGTTCAGGCGGTGCGGATGCCGCGCGCCACAAGCCATCCTTGAAGACTTAGTGTGGAAAGAAAATATAAACACCCCCGAGATGCCGGGGAGGGCAACGAACCCTCACGCACAGTTCGAAAACAATAATACCGCGTCAGTCCTGGGCCCAGCGAGGAGACGGGCCCGAGACCCCCGGCTGGAGCCTTGGGCTTCCGCGACGCGCCCTGCGGGTCCCCGGCCGAGGGCGAGCCGCCGCCGGGTGGTCCGGGGGGCCGGCGGGGGTCCTCCCGAGCCCACCCGCTTCCTCCGAGGCTGCTCGAGCCCCCGCTCCCCTCCCCCGCCGCCTGCCACATCTGGTTCCACTCAGGTCCTCCCCCACCTCCAGGCGCGCTCCTCCTCCCCTCTCCTCCCCCGCTTCCAGCACAGCGGAGACGATTTTTAAAAACCCAGTCACACACACGCACACGCATACACGCTTCTGGAGAAGAGGGGAGGGGGAAGGAGGGAAAAGTCGAGAGAGGCCCGCCGCCGGCGCTCCCCCCGCCCGGCCCCCGAAGTTGGCCAAGTTGGCAGCGCCTTACCCTGGAGGGCGGCGGCGGCGTCCCCGGGGGCGCCCGGGCGGCCGAGGTGCAGGCCCCCGAAGAGCAGGGCGCAGCGCAGCAGGTGACCAGGCCAGGGCGCTGGGGCCGGCCGGCCGGGCCCCATCCCCGCGGCACGGCGCTCGGCGGACGCGGGGACCTAGGGCGCACGGGCGCGGCGCGCGCTGGCAGCCCCGGTGCTGGGCTGTGATGACCGCCCACGAGGGGCTCGCGTCCTGCTCCGGGTCGGGACGAAGTGATGCCTCCCGGAGAGGAGGAGGGAGGAGGCAGGCCGGGCGGAGGGAGGGCGGGGGGAGGAGCGCAGAACCCGGGAGGAGGGTTTGAGGGGCAGAGGGGAAGGGAAGCGGGCAGCGTGGGAGGGGAAGGGGCGGAGGCGCGGCCGGCGCTGGGCTGGGGACGGGGCCGGAGAGACAGCGTCGGGAGGGAGAGAAGGGGGTGGCGGGAAAGGAGGATCCGCGAGGTCAAGGAGGACCGCAGACTGCGTGCTTTCGCTCACTGCTGTTTCCCAATCTCTCCCCACCTCGCCTTCCCTCTCCTCTCTGTCCAAGCCAGGAGCCCCAGACGCTGCGTCACAGCTCCCCGGCTGGCGCGGGCGGGGAAGCAACTGCAAAACTTTCCGCAAGCTCCACGGCGTGGTGGGACCTGGGCTGCGAGGCCGGGTCGGCCGGGGGCGAGGGCGCGTGGCTGACCCAGGTGGCCAGACCCGGGCCAGCACCACGCCCCCACTATCCCGCCCCTTTCTGCAGAGGTCTCTGGCCACCGAGCATCTGCTACCTCCATGCCTAGGGGTACTCCCGGTCTTGGGGGAAGGGGCGGAGCCCAGTGCTTGGCCACCAGGGCAAAGATTGGGGGAGGGGAAGGCAGGGTCCCTGTTCTGTGTGTGGAGCCCAAACAGTTCTTGCACGTCTTGTTTTACCATTTGCATGACCGCCGTGTCAGAGTGCCTCGCGCAAAATGAGTTGTAACACTTTTGCTAGCTGGAGCTGCATCCAGAAACCTGGGGCAAATCTGTCCACAGGACGTCCCAGAAGACCGACATCATCACTCCCACCAACTGGACTGCTGGCCGGTAGCAAAGGACCAAATGGAAATTTCATAAAAGGGAAGACAATCCACTGTTATTCAGTATTATGCAACAGGTCACTGCAGCGCAGAGCACTGGGTCAGGAGTCAGGATGCTGGAGTCCAGCCCCATCTCTATTGCTGACTCCCTGAGCGACCTTGGAAAAGCCGTTTCTCTGGGCTTAGAGCAGGACTGAGACATTTAGAGACCCTAAGTTCAAAGAAAAACTCATGCTTTCCTACCAAGAGTAACCAAATAAAAACACTATGAATGTAATATAAATTTTATTGTCTCCTGTGCTGTCCACGTTGGTACTTTCTTTTGGAAATAACAAATTCAGTTTTTTTTTTCTTTTTTATTAGTCCTGTCTTGGTAAATACTTCCCTCTCTCTGCACTGTGTTGGGCCAGAGATGCTCACTTATCTCTTCCCATCTTTGCCAGGCTGCAGATTCTTGGTAAACAGTCCCGTGGTTGCAGGGCTGCAAAGCAAGCACCCTCTGAAATCCCCTACAGTCCCTGGGAAAGGGTCCCACTAGTCACACTTTGGCCCTGAAACATAATTGACAGCCAGGCTGAAAAAGCCCCTGGCACTCCATGGCTAGCTTGGGCAGGTCTGACATGGCCAGGTCTCTTTTGGTGACTGCTGCTTCACTGCCCCTTGGGACAAGTCTTCTTGGTGTGGCGTGTCCTGGGATCCCAGTGCTTTGCATGCGCTTGGCCATGCTGGGGCTGCCTCGAAGATCCTCCTCCCGGCCTCCCGTTTCTCACAGTCCTGCCAAGCTGCTCTCTCTCCCTGTCTGAACAGCCGAAACACAGGGTACTTCTCCCTATGGAAAAGGGCTGGAGCCCCGCTTCCCCACCAGCCTGAGTAGGTTTTGACATTCCCCCCCACTGGCAGGGCAGAAGCCAGCTCCCTGTCCCTAGAGCATGACGCGGTGCAGAGCCCACCATTTGCCAGCAGCCAGTCCACTGCGAGCCCCGCACGCAGGAGGTGCGCACCTGTCTCCTCACTCGCCCATTCAACAAGCAGCAGCTGCCGGCCCTGTGCTCGCTGCTGGTGAGACGAAGATGGGCAAACACAGTTGCAGCCCTAGAAGACTTCCGTTTAACGGGGAAAATAAACAAAATTTTTGTCGTATTCCAGGCAGAGAAGACTCCATTCAAGGATGAGGAGCACAAAAGTGCATTGCGCTAGCTGAGACAGACATTTGTTCAAGCCTCCAAGGCCCTGTTCTAGTCTCTGTCAAGGTGAGACTTCCTGATCCAGCATGACGCGGTCACTCATTGCATTCTGCTGATAGTCTGAGCCCACGTCCGACGCCACCATCTGTCTTAGACCCTGAGCTCGGAGCGGAGGGCAGGGCCACATCTGGGCAATTCTCCCTATGGAGAATCCAGCCAGTCCCCCACTGCTTAAAGACCCTGTGCAGGCTCAGGATTGACGCAACGTGGTCACAGTCTGCAGGAACGCTGGGTGTTTCGAGAGGGCTGGGGCATTCTGGGAACCCCTCACCAGCACCCAGACCCTCATCTGCTTCCAAAGAAGGGCCAGCATCCTATGTCCCTGGCGTCCTCACCGACCCCGAGGAAGCTCAGCTGAACAGCTATTTTCTGAGGGCCTATTATGTGCCAGGCATCAGCCTAGGTGCTGGAGACTCAGCAAGGTCTCCAACTCGGTCCAGGGGTCAGATGCTAAGATGGTATCTGCTGTAGTGAATCGACACTGAGAAATGGCTCTCCTTCCGACGCTGACCAACGGTCAGCCAGCAACAGGCACTGGGGGCTGCTGATTGCATCAGAACCAGTTTAATAGAAGGAGTACAGACTTTGGAGCTAAAGACTTGATTGAGTTAGAATCCTGGCTTCCCCCTTTCCTGGCTTTGAGAGCTGCAGCAAGTTACTTCAGCTCTCTCTGAGCTCACGATTCTTGTAAGTTGGACAATTCCTACCTTGTCTTGAGATTGCAATGTTAGGTGTGAAGGGATGGCACAGACCCTGGATCAACACAGATGTTCAGGGCATGTGGTCCCACCCTGCTCACCTTCCTTTGCCATTTGGACACTAGGGTGTCTCCCTTATTCCCTGCCCTTCGCCCTGTCTGCCTCCCCTCCTCCTCCCCCCACCCCTGCACTGCCCGGAGACCTTTCTTCACAGGTCAGTTTGTTTGTTTGTTTTTTGGAGATATGGTCTCACTCTGTTGCCCAGACTGGAGTGCAGTAGCACGATCATAGCTCACTGTAACCTTGGATTCCTGGGCTCAAGTGATCCTCCCACCCCAGCCTCCCAAGTAGCTGGGACTACAGGTGCACACCACCATACCCGACTAACTTAAAATTTTTGCAGAGATGGAGTTTCACTATGTTGCTCAGGCTGGTCTCAAACTCCTGGCCTCAAGTGATCCTCCTACTTTGGCTTCCCAAAGTGCTGGGATTACAGGTGTGAGCCACTGTGCCCGGCCTTCCCCAGTCAGTTTTGTCGGGATTGCAACATTGGTTGGTTTACTTTGCCTGAGACTCCCCTCATTGTCTGAACATCTCTTTAACAGAGCACACAAATGGTAGCTTTAAATGTAAATTAATCCAGTTAGAAGTGGCTTGATGCTCACTTCAGCTGGTTAATAAATGCATGTCCATAACAGCCCAGCCTGGGCAGTGGGATGGGTCCAGGCCTAGGGAATGGAAGTCGGTGGGAGTTCTGGCTTTGCCCTTCACTAGCTACATGTCCTCAAGCAAGTCACCTGCCTTCTTTGAGTCTCAGGTGCCCTCTGCAGTCCAAGTTTTGCTGTCATTACTTCCTGTACTTAGGGTTCCTCTCATGTTCGTCTCCTCTTCCCTGGTTCTGCCCCTGAGCAGCCTGTCCAGACAGAGGGCGCCCAGGGCAGCAGAGCAACCCTGGCAGGCTAGGCCTACAACAGAAGCTTAAGGAAGGAGACTGCAACCTGGCGGCCAGGTAGAATAGAAGGTTAAAAAAAGGAAAGACTTGGCCAGCCATGACCTGAGGCAACTAGGGAAGGGGGTGTGACCCCAAAGAGGCACGTAGGACTTGTCCCACCCTATACCCTTTCCAAGCCAGGAGGGAGGTCTGGCCAAGCACGGGGCTGGCCTGAGTGGATCCCTCCCTGGCTCCTGTATCTCAAAGCCCCAGGCTCCACTCAGGCAACCTACCCACAAGTCCCCGTGGCTGCAGCCTCATCTGCAGCACTGAGGACCACAGAAGGGACTGGGCTAAAGAGGGAAGGAAGGAGGCAGGTTTAGGATTCAGACAAACCCAAATTTCAAAGTTTGCCTTCCAGGTGATGCAACCTTGGGAAAGCCAGTTAAACTTAAAGGAACTGTATCTCCTGCACTCACGTCACTGGGGAATTTTATGGCTGATCCGTTCTCTTGACTGGTGCAGCCCATTAGGGCCACAAGTATAACCTGAGGGAAGTCCTGCCCACTTTCTCTAGGTTCTTTCGCTCTTCCCTTCTGTGGAGAACACCTAGAGGGCTCTCCTGTCCTAGGAAAGCCTCTGAGTCTGCATCCACTCACTTTCAGCCCGAGTCCTGTATCGGAACACTGTTCCTCTCAAGGGACTAAACCCCAAGCCTTTTCTCTCTGCTAGGCTAAGAGATAATTGCCGCCCCCCTCCACGATGCAGAAGTGTAGGCTTCCTCTCCCTGAGTTTGGAGTCTGGACACCGACTCCCACTTGGAGGAGCCCCCACAGTGCCAGGGCCACCAGCAGGGCCCTGCAGGCAGCAGCGGGGCCACAGCACTACTGCCTCTCAGACACTCACCAGCTCCTGTCTCCCCTTGGGAAGCTCAATCGGGTCAGGAGCAAGCTGGCTAATGGGCTTTTGGAGCGGGGCAGAGGTTGGCCGGAGACACCACAGTAAGGAAAAGAGGGAACCACAGAGCTGAGCTGAAGAAGAACCAGCTGTGGTCGAGTGGGATATAGTCCCCAGAACTTTCTACTGCCCTACCCAGCCAGTGCACGGGAGGAGAAGCGAGGAAAGGGATGTCACATCACCCTGTCTGCTCTACAAGGGCCTCTCCCCAACTGAGAGCTGCAGTGCCTCTGAGCCTGTCCCTGCACTTGAGGATGGGGCTGAGCCAGAGTCCAGGCCTTCTCTGGGACATGGCTCTGGCTGGGCTGGCAGCTTCTGCATCTCCCTCCCTCTTCACGATGTCACCTGGGCTGCTCCCAACCCTTGCCCCCATCTCCGCAGCTCAGGCAGGACAGGCAGGGGAGGTTCCTCTAGTCTCAGGACTTGAACTTCCAAAGCAAGGCTGGGCCCAGACCCTGCCAACAGCCTTCTGTGGCTCTCACTGATTTTGGCCAAGAGGAAGGCCAGGCTTTGCAGACACAGAACCTGATGCAGAACCTCCCCTGATCCATCCTGCCCTAGGCCTCTGGTGGAATAGAGCCCTGGATGAAAACAGGAGCCGGGTGGCTGGGTCTGGCTGGGTCACCACCCCGACCCCTAGCCCCAAGACACTAGCCCCACCTTCCACAGCCCCCAGCGGAACAGCCAAGTAGTAGACTGGGGCACCTGGGAGGCCCCACAGTGTTCTCCAGAATTTAAAAAATGAAATAAAACAGTAAATACCACAATGCATTGCACATGAGTTAAGTCCTGTGCTATGGAATATGCATTGGGTAGAGATATTAAGTGAATCAAACAAATCTGAAAAATACCGCTGTCGAGAACCTGGCATGAGCCATCCAGGCTCCCCGGTCACCCCTGCCCAGCTCTGGTCTGCTCACCCCGACTGCAGCTCTGCATCTGACACGCTGTCCCTGTGCTCCTCCTCGGCCACCTGTCTGAACCCACTTCCCCTCCACAGGCGCCCCTCCAGCAGGCCCTTCTACCTGTCATTCCTTCAACCAGGCCCTGGGCTTCCCAGGAACAGCTCACACTGCAACAACACGGTGAGGTGGGTAAAATAATGGAGAGACGTACAAGGTGCCGTGAGAACCCAAAGGAAGACAGGATGGAGGTGACTCTTGAGATGAGTTTTCCAAGATGGCCAGATGGCCAAGGCAATGGAACAGCATTTGCAGAGGACTGGATGTGTCAGAGAGCATGGAGGGGCCCTGGAGTGACAAACATTGTTTTCTGTGATGGTACGAAGGACTTTTAGCCGCAACCACCCTTTCCTTCTCATCCCAATTAATTCTGTCCATCCTTCAAGGCCCAACACAACACCATCCCTCAATCCCCAGGGACTCATCTCGCTGTTACAGAACTGACAACCTCCCAGCTGACATTTAGCTTCTCAACTAGAAGCTTCCTCAAAGCAGGAGCCAAGTCAATGTGCCTTTTTATCTCCCACAGAGCCCACCAGCACATTAATGGAAGGCTCTCAAGGTGTTCAGAGTAAACGCATCAAGCTTCCAGATGCAGCAACTAGCTCAGAGTGTGAGTGCCAGCCCGAGGTCACACAGCAAGTAGGAGAGTTGTGACCTGAACGCAGGCCTCACTCAGGGCTCTACTGTTCGTTATCTTGTTCTGCGAAGCCATACCTCGGCGAGTTTTGCCTAGTTGACTTGGACAGGGGCACGCAGTGCTGGTGTTAAGGCTGTGGTAGGGTTCTGAAGTCTGTAGTCGGGAAGGAGCAATGGCTCCTGAAATTAATTTAAAGGAAAGACCTTCCTTGTCGTACTTCCCAGTGGCATGCCCTTCTCTGAGGGAGCCAGGGCCGGGGGGCACAAGTCTTGACTCTGCGATGGGCCAAGGCCCACCCTAGGGAGGCCTTCTATGTCCTGTGGACATCTCTACAGGGGACACTGTGACACGAGCCTTACCCTGCTTTATCCCCCAACCTCGCAAGCCTTATAGCAACCTCCAGGAAGTCCAGGCCAAGGGTCCGATTCTCCCTTATCCATTGGGACACTGAGGAGCAGGAACATAGTTTCTATGGGACAGGACAGAACTATGGCTTCCTCATCTGTAAGTGTGACAGGCCAGATGGCTTAGGGGACCTGCGGCACTGATGCTCTGGGAAACCACACCCCTACTTGCCCACCCAAGTTCACTATCTGGGGAGGCAGGGCTGCTGCCCAGACCAGCTGGGTGTCCAAGTAGATTTCAAAGGGCCACCAGCCACGAGGGAGGGGAGGCCACAGTGAAGGGAGCCTAGGGAGTGGGGGCCAAGTGCCATCGTCACCTACAGCAGCCTCTGCCCAAAGATGGCACTCAGAGACCCATCTCACAAAATTTTCAAGCCTACCGTCCCCTCCCCAGTCACTCTTCCTCCCCCACTGCTAGTCACCAAACCTCTCTGGGCCTGTTTCCTCACGTAAAATCAGCGAGCTGCCCCTGCCTTGTAAACGCCTGGGCTGTGAAGCAACATAGCTGAGAAACTCCTTTGCCAAGCACAAGTGCTGGAGCCTCCCTTGGCCCTCTGCTCCCTCTCCAAGTGGCCTCCAGGGTGAGAAGGCCTGGACAGCACGGGAGGCCACTGCAGTTGCAGGCTGCTCCCAAGGCTAACAAGGCTGAGGAAGGCACAGCTCTCTCTTTTTTTTTTTTTTATTATTCCAAGGTATTGTGAGGGTACAAACATTCTAGTTACACTTCATGTCTTTGCCTCACCCAAATGCAGGTTAAAGGCGTGCCCTTCCCTCCCTTTAGTGCTCCCCGTGTCCTTTAGTTGTAGATTGGCCCCCATCCCCCTAATCCCTGGAGAGTATTTCTGCCATGTGATCACCCTAGTGTCGATCAGTTAGTACCAATTTGATGGCGAGTACAAATGGATCCCGTTCTTCTGCTCTTGTGGTGCCTCACTTTGGATGATGGGCCTAAGTTTAGTCCAGGAAAGTATAAGAGGTACTAGATCATCGTCATTTCTTATGATTGA